>JAJIBD010004414.1:0-39065 GCA_021461705.1 Cryptotis parvus | reverse complement strand
TTTTGTTCTTTTTGTTCATTTATTCAGTTGTTACTTAAATCTTTTTAGTCTTTTCCTTTTTATTTGTGAGAGTGATAATTAGTTGATCCTAAGACACTCCTCATAAACAGGCATGTCATCTAAATCCTAGTTTGGTAAATGAGTCACATGTGCAGAGCTAGGCAGATGTGACTACTGTGGGATCTGAGGAGGTCAGGAAATGTTAGACATTCTAAAATAAATTTCTCTATGAATTATTTTCAGTAAATGCTTGATTTATAAACATAGCTTTAATACTCATCTGACCAAGATCATGTAAAGATATCTTGGGGCAAAACAGGGTCATGTAGAAAAAAAAGTTTAAGAAACCCTCATCAAAAAAATTTCATCAATTATGGTGTGAGGAAGACAGTACAGGGTTCAGATCACATGCAAGGTATGCCAGCTACTGCCAGCAAATGGCCTTTTCCAAGTCCTCTACTGTATAGCCCCAGAGGCCCATGTGGCTCACCAGGTGGGCTCATAGTTATGCTTCCAAACACTGATGGTGCCTGGAACAGTGAAGAGCAGGGCCCTTGCATCCCATATTCCTGGTCCTGGTGCTGATCTGTAGGCCAGTCAGGCTGAGTGTCATTGGAGAGGCCTCTTGGCTTCCCTTAGTATGGCTTAGATATCCCCCCACCCAAACCATTATAAACAAAACATGGGCGTCCATATAAGCCAGTGAAATCACAAGGAAACTTAATTCAAAATAGGGAAAGAATGAGAGACCCAGTAGAGAGAAATATGGGAAAGATAGAATAGATCATCTTTAGCTATTAAGATTGGGAAGGATCAAGAGATATGGCACAGCCTCCAGAGTTGCAAATGTCAGAAGATGAGATCCTTCCAGAGAACTCCAAACGATCTGGGTCACTGTCTTTAGACTAATGAGGCCTATTGTGAATATCACCCTCTTACCTGTCTAGAGTGCATTGGGACGGCATTTTAGACCTCCTTTCAGCAAAGGATGGTCACAGAGACTGAGACAAACATGCATAAAGAGATAGACCAACACCCAGGGACTGTCTAAGCATTAGGTTGCCTGGGCAGTAGTAGTGGTCTTGTTCATGGCTATTTACTCAGTATATTAATTATATGTTCCCCACTCCTGTGGGGTTCCCGAAACAGGTGAGCTATTGCTGATTCAGCTCATCAATGTTTAATAGATACATGAATACTAGAGTCTGGGCTATTTTACATGGTCAATCAACACACACCCTCAAAAGTGTCTCTAGAGTAAAGTTGTGGCAAGAAACTATTCTATTTTTTCCTCACATGGTCCCTATATCTAAACTACCTAGACAAGAAACAGAGTGATGCATGCCTTGCATATGGTTGGCTCAGATTTGATCCATAGTATCCCAGATGGTCCTCCAAGCATTGTCAGGGGTAATTCTTGAGTGCAGAGCCAGGAGTAAAGCCTGAGAATTGCCAGACGTGGGCTCAAAACCAAATAAATATAATGCCCTGACCGTTATTCTAATTTTGTCTGGTACTTCTTTGCAGCAAGCAGATATATGTTACGTATTCTATTCTTCCCCACTATATATTTTTCCAATCTTTAACATAAAAATATCTAAATTATCTTTATCTCAGAACATATCTTATCCTTGAAATTCCCACACAAACCTTCAGCATAATCAATATGTGTTATTTTTAAGCCAAAAAGCTGTGTTGTAATTTAGGTTTTTAGCAGCAATAAGAAACTAATACAAATAGATATTTTGTCATTTAGAGACATTCCTCTCTTATTTTGAAGACGTATCTTTATAGATGTCAGTGTTTATGGAGTAAAGCAGAATTATTCAAGACTACTCAAACTTTTGGTAGGTTTGATGTTTTCAAGTGGAAATGTTAAACTTTCTGACTATATTCACCATGCATTGTTTGGTAATAACTGTTCTAAAATTGCTATTATTTCTATACTACTTTAGTTGATTGATTATTAGCATCTATAAGTCTTTATAGTTATATAACTATTTTCTTATTTTAGTTTTATTACATTTTTATTTCCTGGATATCACATAATTACTTTGAATACTTAAATCACAGATTTTGTTGCAATAAATATGTTTTCATGTTTATTTCTTCATTTTGTATGTTCTAATGGATTTTGCAATGGTGCATAGAAGTATTTCTTACTATGCTTATGCATGTATGCATCATTTTATTTTTGATTTAAACATAATTAATAATGCTACTATAATGCCTAGTCCTTACATATGATACCGTAATAAATTACTACTAAAATGAAAACAGAAAAGGGAATTTCTCTTCAAGTACATCTTCTGTGTAATTAATATTCATTTGAGGTGCTTAGTCTTATAGTTTAAGCAAAGAGACAGTAAGAAAAACTCAAGGAACTCATTATTTGATTTTATTGTTATTAGAGCTTAAGTGATAGGGTTACAACTGTGTTCAAATTGCTGATGCTGATGTAGCAAATCACTCCTGCACACACTATCAGTGTGCTCTAACCCTCCCCAAATACCTACTTCCATCTGGTTAAATGTCACTCTTTCCCATAAGCTTTTCTTTTTTTGGGTCACAACTGGCTATGCTCAGGGGTATCCACTGGCTCTGCGGTCAGGAATTACTCCTGGGGTGTAGGAGGGCACATATGAGATGCTGGGGACTGAACACAGGTTGGTTGTGTGCAATGCAAGCACCTTACCACTATTCCATCAGTCCAACCCCCCGTAATTTCTTAATGGAAGGTTAGGATTTGCTCCATACTGTTATGTCCCTTAGTATTATCCAAGCAGTCAAGACCTCCCTCCATGTAGTCAAGACTTCAATGTCATTGAGCTTCCACTTCCTCTTCCTTGTTATTTCTCTGCAGCTATTTGTTGCCCTCACCTGCTCCCCACTCACAATACATCTCCATGCCTGTAGTCTAGGATCTGCAATTTTCCATTTTAAAAAATTGTTCAGATATGTTATTTCTTTCCATGTGCCACAGATGAGTGTGATCATCCTGCATTTCTTTATCTTTCTGCTTTTGGCTTATTTCACTCTGTAGGATATCCTTCATTTCCATCTCTGCAGGATATCCTTCATTTCCATCCAAATTTCTGAAAGGTGCATCACATTATTTTATTTCCCTAGTGATTGCAGAATATCCTGTTGTATGTATCCGCCATGACTTTTTAAATGGCATATATACTCACGCAATCCATTCATCTATTGTACAAAATTTGGGTTGAAGAAATATGCTCTTATGTTCAATATTTTACTTAAAGCAACAGATACTAAGACATTCCCTAGAATCAATTCGACACTGATAAATTTTCCATCTATAGCTTATTTTCTAATATACTTATTTAACTTCTATCCAGAATGAAAACACATTTTCTCTGTGTACCATTGATATTTACTTTTTGTATGATAGCCCTTATTTCCAGTCACAACTGTGTGGAGGCCTTTATTGCAAGACTTCAATTTCAGTGTACAATAAAAATTTATAATTGAATAGAATTTTATGTTCCTTTGATATAATAAAATACATAATATTTGAGTAGCATTTCCTCTTGTTGTTATTGTCTGAAAAATGTGTCCAGTCTCATATATATGTTTTACAGTCACAAATATTTCTAATATTTCTAGACATTTCCAACTTGCATGCAGTTTAGCCCCTATATGCATTTTATATGAAAATAATAAAGTTAAGCTAAGAAAATATTTTTACATTTCTCTACAGAAAATCCTACCAGGAATTATGAAAATCTAGTACAAGTAAATGAGTATTATTCTTATATTATTCTATGTTTATCTGGAAGCTATTTCCTGTGTATGTGTGAACTATAGAGAAAATGTGTGCGCTATCAAAGATATTATATATATACATATATATATATGTATATATATAAAAACAGTTATAAGCGGGAAGAAAGAGACAAAGCATAATGAACCAATAGCAAACAGAAAAATTGGTCTTAGAGACCATCACTCCAGCTTCATTTACAGGTATTCAATTTATTACATTTTAACAGCATTCATTAAACTAATCTGGTATCCGTGAGCCTATGATTTGTAACCAACATTGAGAATATTTTTTGTTTTTTTTAATCAAAAAGCTACAAATTATTTTAAAAGAGTTGCTCATTCACTTTTGTTTTATTTTAAAGCAGTGTGTGTTAATAAATACATTACATACTAAATTGCATCTTTTTGTTTATTAAAGTCTCTCCTTAATATCAGTGTATAGTTGTAATTTATATTTGTAAAGATGTAATAAGATACATATCACTAACTATTCTTTAAAAAGAGGAGGCATAACCTGCTAATTCATTTCCATCAATGCAAGATTGCTAAAAGCATTTTGCGCACTTCTGAAAATTGACATAAATACTGGGTAAAGGGCAAATAGGTCAGTGGCAAACAACACACGCCTCTTGCAAGTTATTTCATGACTTCCAATCAATACTGATAAATCATACATCTCCAATGCAACTGCACACATAAAGCTCAATCCTGACAGTTCAGTTCAATATGAACCCTAAAGCCACAAGCTTTTTCTGCCTTTCTGAAAGTTAGGCATGTAAAAGTATTACAACGAAATGTGCAACTTCCAGTGAGCACTTTAGCTAAAAGATGTGTGAGCATCAGGACCAGTATGTGTTCCCAGGTGAGCACAAAAGATTAAACGATATCATCCCTATGAACACTGTAGTCAGAAACTGTGCCAGAGGTAGAGGTGAGCTCTGGTGAACTCAAGTGCAAGCACACACATGAAAAGAGTGGAAAGAGACTAGTGAGAATTGTGGCTGAGAATGGTAAAACCACACTCAGTGTTCAGGCCAGAGCAAGAACCCAGGTTAAACATAAATGATCATTACCAGGTATGATGTGATCCCTGGTCATCATACTGAAAAGATCAACAACAAAGGGAAAGTGAGAGGGAAGAAGAAATAAATGAAGGAACTGAAAATGATGGAATGAGAGTATTTAAATTTATTTTATTGGACAAAAGAAATATATATAAAAATATATGCATATACTTATATAAATATATACCCACATATATAATCACTGTCACTGTCTTCCCATTGATCATCGATTTGCTCAGTGGGCACCAGTAACATCTCCTTTAGTCCTGTCACAGAAAGTGCAACCCAAGGGCATCTACTTGCTACAGGGACAGGAGGAGCCGAAACCATTCTTCAGGTTATGGAACTGAGGTCCATAACAGTTACTAGTCTTTGGCATAAAAGTAAATAAAACACGGTAGCTTGCCAGGCTTTACCGTGTAGGTGGTAGAGTCTCAGTAGAAGGCTCTTAACCTGAGCATTTACTGATTTATGAATATATACATATATTTATAAGTGTGTATAAATATGTGTATATATTTATATGATATATATATTTATATATGTGTTACTGTGTACATATTTATATATCCAGTAAACACATATATACATATATACATATATCATATAAATATCTACACATATTCATATATACACACATATAAATATATGTATATATTAATATACTATATATGTTGAAGTGCAGTTTCCACAATTTTTTGAAGACAAATAAGCTTTTCTAAAGGAAAATCTACTTTGCTTTTTAACAAATTAGATTAAATCTAACAGAAGCACTACACAAACTTAAATTCACAGTGTAAGAAGACAGAACGCTGTCATGGGCAGTTAACTATGCCAGACATAGTTAACTTTTTGTGTCATCCATAAACTCTATTGTTTTTGTTTCTGCATATACATTAGAAAATATTGAAAAATAAAAGTGATAAAATACATACTTTAACACTTCTGAATAAGAGAAAATTTACAATTTTGCAGTCTTCCTATGTTCCTTTGATATTATCTGTACCCAAAATTTCCACTTCTGGAGCCCTAAATATATTTTCAGACAAACAGCAAGTGACATTGAAGACTACAAATATATGAAAGGTAATATCTAGTTGTACTATGTAGATCCTTAAACACATGAAAATGAGGTCACAGATGATGGCTGAGTGGCTTTGAGCATCCGTCCTTTAAGTATAAAGCTGAGATGGCAAACCCCAGTGCCATCTGCAAGTGGCAAGGTATCGGGCATCTCTTCTTGACCTGAGGAGAGGAGTTGGC
The DNA here is from genome assembly GCA_021461705.1 of Cryptotis parvus. Classification (NCBI taxonomy): domain Eukaryota; kingdom Metazoa; phylum Chordata; class Mammalia; order Eulipotyphla; family Soricidae; genus Cryptotis; species Cryptotis parvus. Next base: position 32,952 of record JAJIBD010004414.1, on the reverse strand, counting down.
AGGTGTCTGTGGCCCAATGCACCTGCCTGATGTCACAGTGTCGTAGTGTAGAAATCATGCCAGTTTAAGGTCCAATATGATCTTCAGAGCTTTGCTGTTTGAGATACTGATAGGGAAGGAAGAGGCTTCTGGCTTGGTGGCTCACAGAACCGAGGGCCTGTGTGTTCCTGGGACTTAACACATGCATCAAGGCAAACTTGATTGCCATATCACATATTGTAAGGGAAAGACAATAAATAACACTGGATGATATAGCAATGCCACTCAGAGACATATATCTTGAGGGCATGAAAATTCTAGTTCAAAAATATATATTCACTTTTACATTAATTGCAACTTGACTCAAAAGAACCAACGGCATGGAAATAACCAATATTGAAATTAGAATACCCAACACATAGTTATCTAAAGGTAAAGAAAAAACAGACAAAATGTGTGTATACACTTTTAATGTGTGTATACTATGCCATTAAAAACATAAAATTGTGTCTTTGCTAATCAGTGACCAAACTTAAGAAGTTTATGCTAAACAAAATGAATCACAAACAAAGATCAAGTTATTTGACATTTTTACCCTTGGAGAATATGAAGGAACCAGTACAAATGAATTAACAAATCACAATAAAATAACTCAAGTCTTTGAAAATTACAATACTTATCAGAGTGAGACAGAAAGGAGAATGGAGAAAAGTTAATGTGCGGCAACACTGATCATGGGATAACACTAAAGTCTGAAGATACATCAATAGGGTTTATATATAAACTGGATTTTATAGAAGCTAAATTGGAAAGGTTTTTGTTTGTTTTTTCTGGGATCCCAACTGACAATGCTCACTGTTAGTAACCTGGTATTACAATACAAAATTACTCCATGCTTATAGGACCCTATGAGACACCGAGGTTCAAACCCCGGTCATCCACCTGCAAGCCTAGTGCCCTACCTACTATATTATCTCCCAGCACCCCAATTGCTAGTTTTTGTGTAATAATAATATTGACTTCTTTAGTGCAAAGTATGACCAGTCTACGGCCATACCACCGGAAGCGTTCGATCCTGTGTGATCTCGAAGCTAAGCAGGGTCGGGCCTGGATAGTACTTGGATGGGAGAAAGTATGACCAAACTCAGATTTGTTATATTTATAAATCCATAATGCCAACACAGCCAACATAGATCAATCTCATAATGTTAATGCAATAACATTGTTAAGATGGCTTTGCAGATAATAAAATAAATCATATTGATTAAATTATGTGTAAATGATATTTTAACCAGATCAAATTTAGCATCTCAGCTTTTTCTAAATTCTTATTACTACTTCAGTTAAGAGTTATTAATACATTTCTAAATTATTACTAAATTCACTAAGCGTGTACAATTTAATATGTCTCAATGTCTGTAACATGGCTATTAAATTATAGTTTTGTGCATATTTATACAGATGTCTTTTACATAGGCTGATAAGTTATGAACTAGATAGGTTTATGCACTACACACTCAGAGGATCATATGCACAAAAATATATGAGCAGTTAAAATACTATTTATGTCTTTGTGAATTACATGTATTACATTGGATATGTGATGTTGTAATCATTTTATTAAATCTACTTACGCACAACTTTATTGACTCTAATTATAAAATAAATTTGTCCTAGTTCAATCTCTTTCCACAGAATTTAATATCCTCAACTACCAATGAGATAAAACTTATTTTATTATTTTGTAATTTCATAGCTTTGATTTAAAAAAATTAAAATATTTACACTGGAAAGTAGTTTTAAATATTCAAAATTTTATGTATCTTTTACTTGCTGAGGAAAAGATGACACTTCAGTGGCTTATGGTTGACATTAAAATAAACTAACAAAAATTATATGGAACAAATTTTTTCCTTAAGAATCTTAATGTTACCCATATTTTAAACTGCTACAAACGAGGTTTAGCTTGTGTCCAACTGAGGAGGTACTTCAATGCCAAAGGATGCAACGCCTTGCTGAAAACACATTTCACAGATTCTTTCCAATACAGTGTCTCCTGTGGACTTTCAAAGAATCACAAGTTGAGTCTTTTGTCAAGGTAAAACTTTATATTCTAAACATTCACTGATCTGCATATGACTTATCATTTGAGTTGATACTATAAGTTAATGAATTTGAAAGACTTTGTTATGCTTCGTTGTTTAATTCTTACAGGCTCCTAGTTTATGTGTTTCTAATTTGAGTACAACATTTTTTATGTTTCCTAAATTATAATGCTGAACTTAAATACGATTTTTCTTGCAAATAATAATTGCCGTGTGGGTGGCATACTGTTGTAGTCACCTCTAAATAAAGCATTTTATGAACCACGCGGCTGCTAGCGACCACGTGAGCCGGGCTGTGATAGGCTGCTCTGCTGGGTGGAGTTGTGATGAGAGGGAAGTCGGATGTGGAAAATGGCGTCCCCATGGAGTGGGGGAGTTGTCTGTCTTGTTGTGAGGCTATGCTGGGGTGGCAGGCCAGGGTAAGAACCGTCATGCCTCCCCGGCGCCTCATGAGAGGCTGGGCACAGGGAGAACAAGTAGAGTCTCTGATTCAGCATACCTGGGCCGTATTCAGTGTTAGAGGACAAAACTGGGCTCCTGCATGCAAAGCATTCCCAATCCAGTGAGCATCTCTGCATTTCTCAGATTTCCTTTAAAAATTACCAACATGCAGTTTGCCAACCTACTAATTAAATTCCCCCTTCCTTTCATTACAATGTGAAACTGGGGATTAAACCAATGTGAATATAATGATTTTATTCTATAAAACTATATTGATTTTAATATAAAATGATGATTTTAAGGTAAAATATTCCTTTTAGATCAAATGTAGTTTATTTTGCATGAATATTTTCAAAATAAGACATAATTAATATTAATTTGTTTAAGTGCTGTCTTTAAAAAGACTGTTGCAGCAGTCTTTTTTAATCCGCCCAGGTATGCTGCTGAGCCAGACACTCTCAGACATGGGGCAGAGCTGCTACTGGCTCTCCCTGTGCCCGCTCATGAGGCACCCGGGAGGGATGGCAGGTTCTAGCCCTGGCCTGCCACCCCAGCAGAGCCTCACAACAAGCCAGACAACCCCCACTCCATGAGGGCCTCCATTTTCCACATCTGGACTTCCCCTTGTCAGAACTCCACCCAGCAGACCAGCCTGTCACAGCCCGGCTCATCAAGATCCACCCTGCAGCAGTCTTTTTTAATCCGCCCAGGTATGCTGATCCAGAGACTCACAGACATGGGGCAGAGCTGCTACTGGCTCTCCCTGTGCCCAGCCGCTCATGCGGTTCATCAATAAATGCTGGATTTGGAGATGACTACAAGAGTATGCTACCCGCACGGCAGAGCCTGCCAAGCTACCCTTGTCGTATTTGATATGCCAGATACCAGTAACAATTATAGACCTCATACCCATGACCTGATGGAATGGTTTGAGGCTCTTTATGTTCCCGGAGCAAGCAGATACCCTTGGGCTCTATTAGCATGTGACAGGTCATATGGAGATGTTACTGGTGCCCACTTGAGCAAATTGATGATGAACGGGAAGACAGTGACAGTGATACAGTGAAGTGCTGTCTTTAATAAGACTTGTGAAGTGTTAGCATTGTCTCAAAGACTGCGTTATCCATTGATCAAGTGTCTCTCTTACTTCTCTCAATGTTTATCTCAATGTTTCTCTGCTTTCTTATTTCCACTCTGCAGAAGCTTATGTTCTTTCTTTCCCCCTCTCTTTCCCCTCACATCTTTCTAAATAAGTTTTAATAAAAAATAATTTGCTTCACACAAAAGAAAAAAGAACTTCTGGGTTATAAGACAAACATGTTTTATATCTATGTATATAATTAACATACCATTTTCATACTCTTGTTAGCATTAACATGAGTAGATTTCCATGATATTAAAATTTTCCCCTTACTCTTTTTTGTCTATAACATTGATCTCACATCACTCTATATCCTAGTCTCAAAGACTAATTTTAAGGTTGGTTCCCTTTCAGGTATGTGCATATGCTTAATGTAAATATAATTTATTACAAAGTATAAGGTAATTATATTTTCAAGTAAGTTATCTTTATTTATGAGTGAGAACTAGAGTAAAAGTTGAAAAGCCAGTTGACAGCTTTTTGCAATAGCTCAGTTAAGTGACATGGTTTTACAGGGAGGGACTATTTGACAAAATCAGATGTGAGATTGTGGATTTGATCTGGTGTAAATTAAAAGTGATGAAGAAGAGGAAGGTGGTATGTGACTACAGTTAACTCATATGTCTGAGCACTATTGCACTAAGTTTGAAGGTTACTATTTTTTCATATTATTTAATATTTTGCGTGTCCCTAATTTTTCACATGTCTAAGTTCCAATTCTGCGTGTGGAGTCATCTCCTCAGTTTTCAATTCTGCTATTGCTCCTGTGTTTGAGAATATGCCAACTTTGATGACTGGGTTCTCTACGGAATGTCCTCCTTGGAAAATCCTTATGTGGGATTCAGTACTTGGCTCCTTGTTAGTATGCTTTTTTGGGCCTATATGGATGCCTCTCAGATTGCTCTTATTTCTGTCATCTTGACCCTGCCTCTTCTGAGCTATATCTTCTTTTGTTATTTTCACCTTGAAAATTTTATTGAAAATAATCAGTTATTAGAAATAAATAAGAGGAAATGGAGAAGTAGATATATAATGTTTATCTGAGCCTAGATGGTGAGCACTCCTTTTCCGGCAACAATAAAGAAGCAAGTTAAAGAGCATGAGGATTGCTATAAATCACCTGCATTATTTTACCTCTTACTCAATCTTTAAATTAATTAAATGAGTTATGATTTTTTCAACTATGGATGACCAAGGTTAACTAAACAGTGAATGTGAAGCAAAAACTTATAAAAGGCAAATTCTTTGACTTAAAAAATTATTTATCAAGCTATTTTACCCTTGTTATTGAAATATTAAACTAAATTGCAACATATTTTTTTTCTTCATTTTATTTTATTTTATTATTTTCCCCCATTTTTGGGGGGCCACCCCGGCAATGCTCAGGGGTTACTCGGGCTCTGTACTCAGGAATTACTCCTGGCGGTGCTCAGGGGCAGCTCGGCTCTGGGGATGGGTGTAACATAGAAGGCCACTAAGCTCAGTAGGTGAGAACATAACGTCAAGTCTTTTTTGGGGGTTGTCACACCCGGCAATGGTCAGGGGTTATTCCTGGCTCTGCACTCAGGAATTACTCCTGGCGGTGCTCAGAGGACCATATGGGATGCCGGAATTGCATGGGCAGGCCGCGTGCAAGGCAAATGCCCTACGTGCTGGGCTATTGCTCTGGCCTAAATTGCAACATATTTTGGTTGGAACTATGTTCCAGTGTTTTAACATCACATTCTATTACTCTCCTTGTTATATAAAATTATGAAGAAGGTAATATAAAAATCCTGTTCAAACAATTCCCATTTGTGTCAAAGAAATTTAAATCTCAGAAATTTTATCCCAACACGAATATAGCCTTTATTGCAATAATAACTAACACTGTTCCTAGACCTTGAAGCAAAGACAGGTATATATTCAGAACTCTTTCAAATTGAATTATACCAATATATGTTCAAGAACAAAATAATTTTCTAAAGTTCTAAAGATCTTCCTACATTAAAAGCTCCTGTAACTGAATATATATCAAAAAATACTTAAATTGAGTAAATAACATGTTGCTACATTTGGAGATACAGAAAAATAGGTTGTTGAAACTAATTTTTATTTTATTCTTTTTATTAGCAACAAAAACATGAAAGTGACTTTCTATTTGTTGACTTATTAGCAAACACCTTGACACTATTTCCAACACATGTGTTTTATTTATTTGTTATTTTGTTTATTGCTTTTTGGGTCACAGGTGGTGATGCTTAAGGGTTATTCCTGGCTCTGCACTCAGGAATTACACCTAGCAGCGCTCAGGGGGCTATATGGGATACTGAGAATCAAACTTGGGCTAGCCACATGCAAGACAAACACCCTACCCATTGGACTACAGCTCCAGCCCCCATGTGCAAGTTATTTCTAAAATGTTTAAACTGTAGAGTGTATTCAGTTTATCCTTAATATATGTATAGACATTCATCTGAAAAAATATATCCATACTATTTTTACAAAATATGAGTATGTGGGTCTGTACTTGTGTTGCATTGTTTGAACCTGGAAGGAACATTTATATACAAAGACTTTCTTTTTCAGTCTGTTAGTTTTATTTTAAAAAGCATAGATTTTTGTAGCATTTAAAAATATAATTAATGTTTATTTTTTCAGTAATTGCAAATACATGATTTTTTTTGCTGATATACTGAAAAGTATATAAAATTGCAATAGATTACTGAACATTTGCTTTTATGATTGCTCAAATCATTCTTCATATATTAAAGCATCTTTTGTTTAGTGCTTTTTTTACTCATCACATAATAAGTAAACATGATTTTTCCCATTATCCTGGATATCTTTCTTTATACCCACCATGTCTGTATTTACATATTTAATAAAAATATTTAGTGTGGAAATGCTATAGAACATACTTTTTGATATAAAATACAATTTATCATCTTGTGCCCTCAAGATACTTAATTATACTTTTTATTATAGAACACAAAACTATCTTAACTGAAGTATCTAAGGGTTTCTATGGCTAATTGCACATATTCCTTTCCAGCACATATTCCTTCTGGAATAAGATGTTATTGCTTGACTGTACTGAATGTGTTAATACTTGACTCTTTTAGTGGTATCACTTAATTCTTTGCTGATCTTGGGCAGAGGACATAGATTTCAAGAATCTGACTAATACTATTTGCCAGCAAGAAAAGATTATGTCTACAAAATATTTTTATTTCTATTTGAAATAGCCTAAGAGCTTTCTTATATCAGAATAATCCTTGGATAAAATGAATATGAAAACTATGCTAAAGAAGTATTAGGAAAATGTAGTGGAGAGTAGGATAAGAATTAGATGATAATTGAGCAAAATATCTCAGGAATATGTTAAGAGAGTATTTGTACTTCTTTTGTAAAAATACTTGGAATTTTTAACATAAACACCTTTTATGCTATAGTAAAACTGTAACAGTCATTGTATTATAAATATACTTAATTGGTATTAATGTATTGACATTTATGTATTATATTAGAAGCTCTAATTACTTTTGCTGTAATGAATTAATGAAAGTTTAATATAGATGTGATTCTTGCTAATTAGCTATTTCATTAATTTAATTGTTTTAATATATCTTTTACTTAATGGCACTATTTTCATGTGTGATTGGGGGTGGACGACTGAGCCTATGGCCTTACAACTGTTGTCAAGTGCTCTAACATCTGCATCCCTTACAAATATTATTTTTGATTACTTTTGATTCTCAGCTGCAAATATTTTCGCTGATTATTATCTACAGATCATAGATTAGACAGACAGATAGGTAGACAGATAGATAGATAGACAGACAGACAGAGATAGAGAGATAGATATATTGACAGGCAGAGTTAGAGATATAGAGAGATAGAGAGAGATAGAAAGAGAAAGCAGAGAGATAGTATCTTCTTTCTTTTCCTTTTTCCCTTCCTTTCTTCCTTTCTTTTTTTTTCTCTCTTCTCTCTCTTTCTTCCTTTCTTCTTTCTTCCTTCCTTCCTTCCTTCCTTCCTTCTTTCTTTCTTTTCTTTCCTTCTTTCTTTCTTTCTTTCTTTTCTTTCTTCTTTCTTTCTTATATAGATAGATGGATAGATTTAAGATTTAATATTTATTTATTAATTATTTAATATAATATATAATATATAAAAATAATTGGCTTGATCCTTTTTGGTTGTTACTTTAGATATTTATTAAATATATGTGTCACTATAGATTTTAAAATATTAAGTGTCAATATTTTGCTATTTTAATTAGAAAGCAAACTTCCTTTTTAGGTCTTTATAACCTTAACCTTTGCTACAGACATTGATATTTTAATGGTTATGACAGATGGAGATACAAAATAGGTTAAAAATTGTGATCAACTTAGCTGTTGAAGTAGTTGATTTCAGTTGGATAGAGTTGCAAACTGACCAAGAAATGATGAGGGTAATCAAAAAATACTTATGTTATTAATCAGAAACAACCACTTGTTTACAAAGTTGCTGATAAACAGACCTGTATAAAAGCAAGAACAGTTAGAAGGCTGACTGTGTTGGAAGTGCTGCCTAAATTAAAATTAACAGGCTGCCCTATTAATATGCCTCTAAAATACGGAATAATCTCAGACATCAAATTAAGAAACCCTGAGATGCTTGAGAACCAAAATTTTTTCTGGTCCTTAGCAAGAGTCTTTGTCTTGCTTAGGGATTTGGCCTTTCTTTTCTTAGAATTAATATCTACAAATGAGACCACAGACTTCCGCTACTCACCGTCTAGCTAATTTCCAACACTTCTGTGGCTGGTAGCCTTCTCCATGGGTAGAGAAACCAACTAATTTGGTTTACTACCAACTTAGTTGTATTTTTATATTGTATTTTTATATTGTGTCATGCCGTGGGCATTTTCAATCTATCAAATTTCAACCCTTCTAATTTTTTAACTGCTTAGGGCTGGGTATTTTCCCCCACTCACTAACCACAGTTTAAATATCTCATGAGAATAATCTATCATATTTACTCCTGTCATTTCCTATAGCATCAATTACTGAAGTCACAAAGCTCACTCCCCTTCTCCCTTCTTTGTGTCCTCCCTGCTTCCTCTTTCCTTCATGAGCTTAGGGGGACATATTCACAAATATGTGAAACCTTTGTTGTGTTGGAATGCGCATGTACAAAACCTTTGTTGTGTTGGAATGCGCATGTTGTTCCATCCTTGTACACAACAAACCCAATTGCTTTATCATCAACATACTCGTGACCTATCAATACATTTGAACTGAATCTTCTGATCTTTTGGATGATCTTTCCTTTACTACTTGAAAAAAATTGTGTAACTTTTTCAAATCTTAATTTTTCTCAGAACTTATGATTCAGTTGGTTAGTTTTCATATATAGATAATGCACGCTTTTCCCATATGGTATCATTTGTTAGTTCAACAACTTATGACTGGATATTTTTTTGTGGTTCCCCTGCTTGGGGTTTTCTCAGTTTCTTGAGACTGTTGGTTCATTAATTACATAAAATTTGTGTGATTCTAGCCACATCTCTAAATATTTTCTAAAACCCATATTTTCTCTTACCCTGCCAAGACACTAAAGACATATTTTATCTATGTTACATTAAATTGTAGAATTTTCAGACTTTCATTTCTTTATATTTTTCCTTATTGAACATACTACAAACACTTTACTAATCTTTTATTTTCTCTTTTGAACTATATCCACCACTTCTCAGGACTTATGCCAGATTCTGTGCTTGATCATTCCTGGCAGTGCTCAGGGGCTCATATGTAATAACACGGATTGAACTCCAGCTAGATTGCAAGCAAGCAAACACCCAATATGCTGTAATATCTTTCCAGTATGGTCTTTTCAAATTTTATTCATTTTCCTATATCATTTTTAATATAATATTAACTCCATAACATTATTTTTAATTTTAGTCTTCCTTTCCCTCAAGGTGTTGCAGGTGTGGCTGCAGTGCCCAATTGTGTTGGCAGGTGGCAGACAGGAGACAGGCTTGTCCACATCCAGGGTTCTGTCCTGTTGCCCTGGATGTTAATGGTCTGACATAGAAAAGACTGGACCTTCTGTGATCAGCCCAGAGCCACAGCAGAGCCTGGCAAGCAACCAGTGGTGTATATGATCAGCCAAAAACAGTAACAATAATGTTCCAATGAATGGTGACAATACTGGCACCCACTCAAGCAAATGGATGAACAACAGGAAGAAAAGTGATGCAAGTAATAGAAGAATTTTAGTCTTTCTCAATAGTTCTTCCTGTTTTTATGGAATTTTATGTTTTAATTCTTTCAGACTATTTGCATTTGCATGCTCTGTAAAATTATTATTTTGATAAAAATTTTAAGCTTTCGTTATTTCAAATATAAATATTTCGCGATACCTATTTATTAAAAAAACCATCTTGATTGCATTTGTGTTTATTCTTTAACTTGAACATTACTAAAGTCCCACATTGAATCAAAACCTTTAACTTCCTATACAGCTATTTTAGTTAGAAATATGTTCCAGAGCTTTACATCTATAATATAGAGTAAGGGTCTATCTACAATAAATACTTAAGAAATAATTCAGAACTAGTAAAATAGTAGAGAGAATAAATATATCTTTAATTGTTTATTGAATGAATTATTTGCTCTTTTAGTTTAATTTAATTTTATTTTAGAATTTTTATCCACAGCCTGAAAAGCTCAAGGGTTGCTCATAGCTCTATGCTTAGGTATCTCCTGTCTGTGCTTAGGGAACCATACGGGATCCTGGGGATCAAATTCAGGTTGGTCAGGTGCAAAGCAACAGCCCTACATGCTAGCATTATCACACTGGCCCTTCTTTTTTTTTTTATCAAGTATTATATAAAAGGATGATTTTTCAAGTTTTATTTATGTTTATACAGTACTGCTTATGCTAGATCTATTAAATATAGAATTATAATTCTATAATGTTTATTTTCTACGATTATAGTCATCTGTCATTTTCCCCCCCATTTTTTTTGCACTCTTCATTCTCCTTTAACTATTTTTCATCACTCTAACTCCTTTTTATAATCTAAGATTACTTGCTAGAAAAATATGCTACACTTTCTTTGTTAGTATGTAACTATTGATTGTCTAATAACATTTCCTCTAGACAAAAACAATGCACTCATAGTTTGCAAGTAATAGAAATAAATATTACCATTTATTTATGCACTTAGGATGTGGCTTTTAAAATAATTTTAACTCATATAACATGCAGGAAACATGTGAACACCATTGTAAAATATGAATGAACTTATCACCAACCAACTTTTTATATTTTTTGTTAAATAGATATTCTTATCTGAAGGATTGTGATTTAAAATGTTACCAACAATTCATGGATATTTGCAATTAAAATATCCTCCATGTTTATTTTGATTCAGTTATCAATATTGCTCCTCATTGAAAGGTATCTATATTTTATGGAAAGATAATTGAAACTTCTAAATATTCCAAGGTTACATCCAAGAAGTAAATTTGAAGTCTTTTTTTTTCAATTTGATTAAGGCTACCAATGATGTATATCTCTCTCTGTATATGTATATATGCAAATTAAATATTAATGCAGGCTTAGGAGCTACTTTAATGGAATTTTACTAATTAGTAGTAGTTTGCTTCCGTTACAAGTAGCTACTAAACTTAAAGAGGACAAAGCTGGCACAGATCGTATTTGCAGCATATTAGATTCAAACTTCAAATAACCATTAGTTGTCTGCAGGCGTCAAGATATTTTCCCTGATAGCTATTAATGTTGACTGACACCACAGTAGCTGGCCCTGGGTCTCTGGGTTTCTGCCAGCTCAATGCCATTTATATTTGCCTTAAGGCTCTTGTGCAAATCACGGATAAGTATGGGGGGGCAGGATTAGAAAAGGCAGTTTGATTTTAATAACTGTTGGAACAGTGTTATAATTTAGCCGTGAATCCAGCGCTACCTATCAGGGTATTTCTCTCATAACCTCTGTGGGACCCCACGAGGGACATGTTAAACCTTTAGAATTTACCTGGATATAGCCTGACTGTGTTGGGTCCTATTAAGAAATAGCTCTTCTAAGATCAGAGAAAGAGACATGCTAAGTTTGCCTCCAGGCAGCGTAACATGACACTTAGAAACTAAGGCAGAGCAGCCCACATTACTCTAGAGAAGAGAAAAGGAACTGGAGAGTGTTTAGAGATATACCATATAGCTGTAAGATGTCCATGATCTAGAAATTATAAGGATATATATTTTTGTATATCAATCCTGAGATGCTTTTATTCTTAGGTATTTCCACCCAACCCACTCTCCACAGTGCCTTACATAGGAGTTTGAGGTAGAAGGGACTTGACCTTGGCAAATTAGCATTTGATTAGACCTGGGCTAGGTGTGGTGACAGAGAAGGTTTGCATGTGAGTGCTGGTCTTTGTCTCTGGCTTTAGGTTCTTTTGGCATGGTCAGAGGATAGAGAAGTTACATTTTGGATAAGAAGCAGCCGTCTTTGTTTTAGATCCCAACCTGACCACTTAGTCAGAGGTCCATCCAGGAACTAGCAGTTTGGATCCCCTAACCTTGAATAGTATTTAGCAGAGTTTGTTTAATTCACTTGATCACTTGACATTCTGTTATTCATTGATTTGCTAAAGCGGGCAAGAGTAACATCTCCATTTGACCCTATCATGTGCTAGTGTAGCCCAATGGCATCTGGTTGCTTCAGGAATACCAAAAGCCTTAAACCATTCTTTTGGATCTTGATGAAGAAGTCTGACCATCTTGTTTAATTATTGGTAAAAGCAGCAGCTGCATGATTTACCTGCAAATTACCGTGAATATTCTACCCACCCCTCTGAGAGAGCCCCACAAGGTAATGTGAGTATAGTGCCCACCTGGCAGAGCCTGGCAAGCAGTTCGATGCCTGTTCAATATGCCAAAACTAGTAACAAAATGTTTATTTTCCTAACCCCAAAAGAGCCCTTAATATGGCAGCAGTAAGAAAGGCAAATCAGCAGTGCCTGATAAAATTTCATGGCCAACCTAAGCTGCCAAAACAAAGAAGGAATAAAATGACTGTCTGTACTTTCAATGCACATATACTGTCATTGGAAGCATATATCGAGGATCTAATGGTGCAATAAAAAAATATCAAGTATGACATCATTGATCTGACTGAGACGAGGAGGCATCAGTCTCATCACGCTGTATTTGACACGGAGAAGAACTATTTCTTGGAACATGCTACGAAAGAGGCTGGTGGCGTTGGATGTCCTTGTCAACACGAACATGGCCATCAACACTGAATCATTTGAATGCCTAACAAACTGGATAGGATGATTACACTTGAAGAGATGTAGCCCACTGCCAGCAATTTCTATCTTCATTGTCTACACACCAACATCCACATACACATAAGATGAAATTGAGAATATCTACATGGAACTGGAGGAGTTCTATAAAAAAAGATGATACCTTCTGGAAGATCATAGTCAGTGATTTTAATGCTAAGATAAGACCGAGAAGATAGGCTGAAGAAATCCACATCGGACCCATAACCTAGAATGGAACAATCAAGGTGACAGTCTATGAGTTGGACATGGGAATCTCCTTGTGGACAGTTCCACAATGAAATTGACCACATCAATCTTCAACCGACGGCTTTGTCTGACCAATGTTGCTGTCGTCCCCAAATTCCAAACAGGATAGGACCACCGTCTCCTTCATGCAAAATTCTACTTCATGCAACGGGAGAAAAGGCTGCAAAGTTTAAGAAGAGAACTCCCAGAACAACCACCAACTGGGAACTCTTTGGCACCATTGTAGTAACATGGGAAGATACCATCATTGACAACATCGATGAAGAATACAACCAACTGATTCAGCACCTCCATGATTGTGTGAAAAATGCCAGAGAGAGAGAAAGACACAAAAGGATGCCTGCTACAGAAACTCTCAAGCTCATTTGCCTACGTGGCTAGGCGACCAAAATGCTAATGTCCAAGAATGCAAAGTGGTGCAGAGAAGCGATAAAGGAAGACCTCAAAGACAAAAGAGCTGAAATACTGGAAGATGCAGCAGAAGCTGGGAAAAGCTGCCACATGCCCGCTTGTCCTTCGCCAACTATAAGACCAAGATGACTACCCCTCCGACGCCCTGATAGATCTATCACATCTTCCAGAAAGGCAATGGAGAAGATTATCCAAGACTGCTACTCTGATCTCTTTGATAGCCATGTCCACCCGCCCACATACCAAATTCCACAGGATGTATATGTCATTCCCAACATTCTCCTTCTCAAGTCTGACATGCCATTTCATCGGTAAAGAAGGGAACAGCACCAGGCCCAGACAAAGTCAGACCAGAACACCTGAAGAATCTGCCGCCGTCAGTACTCATCAATACACTAGCTCGGCTCTTCACATGCTACCTGTCCGAATGTGAGGTGCCCTCCCAATGGAAAACCAGCAGGACAGTTCTACTGTTCAAGAAGGGAGATATCCACGACATCGGCAACTATCGCCCCATCTGCCTGTTGTCCATCATCTACAAGCTGTTCACTCGTGTCATCCTGAACAGGATTGGCAGAACACTAGATTCAAAACAACCTGCAGCCAAGCTGGCTTCCGGAAAGGATTCAGCACAATCAACCATATCCACATGGTAACCAAGCTCATTGAGGTTTCTTTTTATTTTATTATTATTAATTTTTTTTGCATTTTGGGTTACACCCGCATGCTCAGGGGTTACTCCTGGCTCTGCACTCAGGAATTACTCCTGGCTGTGCTCGGGGACCATATGGGATGCCGGGGATCGAACCCGGCCAGCACAGGCTGGCCGCTTGCAAGGCAAACGCCTTACCCACTGGACTATCGCCCCAGCCCATCATTGAGGTTTCTAAGGAGTACAGGATGCCTCTCTGTCTCATGTTCATTGATTTAAAAAGTAAGCCTTTGATTCCGTGGAGACTGAAGCGGTCATTGAAGCCCTAACCAAACAGGGTGTTCAAACCCAATACATCAATGTCCTTCGTGAGCTGTATTACGGTTTCACCACCAGGATCTCACCATTCTACAAGGAAGTGATCATTGATGTCAAAAAGAGGGGTTACACAGGGTGATACCATTTCACCAAAACTCTTCAACACCACCCTCGAGAACATCATGCGACAATTAGGAATGGGAAGGAATGGGAGTGAAGATAGATGTTCGGCAACAACACCACCTCCGCTTCGCTGATGAAATTTTCCTAACAACATCAAACATTAGCCAAGCGGCACAAATGCTGGCTGACTCTCGACCGAGAATGTGAAAAAGATAGGTCTACAGCTGAGGCTAAAAGAAAACTATGTTTATGAAAAATGAACTAGTTCCGAGGCCCCATTCACTCTCAATGAAACAGACATCTCTGATTGCAACAGTCATATTTACCTAGGTCAAGAAGTCAACATGATGAATGACCTAAAAAACCTGAGCTGCGCAGGAGGAAGAGAGCAGTACGGAATGCCTTCAAAAGCATCGAAGAAATAGCCAAAAGAACAAAGAACCTCCGGCTCGGGCACATCTCTTGACTCCACCATTCTCCCTGAATTAACATACGCCTCAGAGACCTGGGCCCTATGAAATCAGGATGAGAATGCTATTCGGGTCCCCCACAGAGGAATTGAAAGAGCTATGCTTGGAATATCACGCCTTACTCAAGAGAGAGAAGGAATCCGGAGTTCAGTCCTCCATCGCTATTCCAGAATCAGGGATGCTGTCTCGTTTGCCAAGGCATTGAAAATCAGATGGGCTGGACATGTAATGCGATTTGGAGACAACCACTGGACTAGAGCCATTACCGACTGGATCCCACGGGATGTCAAAAGATCAAGTGGCCGCCCACCTACAAGATGGTCAGACTTCCTTGTCAAGACCCTGAAGGAATGGTTTGAAGCTCTTCATATTCCTGAATCAAACCAGGATGTCATTCGGCTACATTGGCACTTAATAGGATCCAATGGAAATGTTACTGGCGCCCACTCAAGCAAGTCGATAAATAACAGGATTCATGATCAATTGATCAAGTGATCAATAAAAAGAAGCCTTTGGAACTGTGCTGATTCGTGGATTGTGTTCATCCCACTGCTGGCCCATGGGATAAAGGGAATTTGTTCCCTGATATTTCTAGGACTGCAGGAATTCCCTGACAACTACAAACCCTAGAGTTTTTTTTTTATTAAGTTCTAGAATGTGTTTCCTTGGTTCTTTGGTGCTTTGGAAAACATCTCATTGCCATATGTTCTATTGCCAGTTTTAATTCAATCAGTGAAATGCTTCTGTCTCCATTTTTGTGCTGTCACCAAAGCTTTAACTGATTTGAGTAATTATTACTAGATTATCTGCCCAATAAAGTAACTCCTCCATGACCTCTCCTTTAACTGAAGGATCAAGTGAAATTCTGAAAGAGAACACTGGCCCACTCACATCAGTTCATGGTTCATACCCCCTATAACATGACAGAAACTGAATAGCATGAAATTGTTATTTGAATATTGATTTTGGCAATAAATCCTATTGCAATAATTTGTGAATGGCTTGTATCATTTAGAAGAATCTATACCCGTGTTGAGAGAACCTTTGAGAGTTAAATGACATATTAGCCCTGTTTCTTCCTTCCTTCTTCCTCTTGTGTCGGGCGCACCGGGTCCCTGACAGTGCCGGGAAGCAAGTTCCCTTCTACCTCCGGAGCCGGCGGGAATGGATGAAAAACTCAGGAATCCGGCTGCAATTTTAAAAGGCTTTACTTATCACAGATTCAGGCATACAAATCAGCAAAAGGAAAAGCCTGGTGCTTAGGATTCCAGGCTAGAACCCCAGCCACGTGTAGGCCAAGATGGCGGCCACCACGTGTAAAGGCCTTGTAAAAAGGAGAAGACAAGACTTCCAAGAAGGGTGAGCGCTCACAAAGAGAGAGCCCAAAAAAGAAGTGCGCGAGAGAGGAAACAGGCTAGTTTTATACCCCTGCAACTCAGACCTTCCTCCCACTGTTATGGAAAGCAGGGAGGGTCAAATGCCCTTAGGTAATCCCTCCCTGCACCTCACCTAGGCCCTTTTGTATGCTAATGTTTTGAGCCAAGATCTGCCTGGAAATGCCTTTATAGGGTAGAGAAGGGGGTTTCTGAGATGGCATGTCTCTGTACCAAAGACTAATACTAATGCCAGTTAAATATTTCTCCAAGCCTTCACAAGTCTCTTCTACTTCATTGTAGTTTTGTATTTTAGTTGCCTTTGAGTATATCAGGGAGCCATGCTTGTTTGCTTGGAAGCAAACAGCATTTCTCTGGCTCTAATTACTTAGGGGTCCCACTTGGCCAGACTAATATGCTGGTAAGATCTAGCTAGTCCCACGATGATTGTGGTAGCTTGGGAGAATATTTATACCAGCTAGTATAGCATACATGGTCAGATAAACTGCCACATTTAGACTACCCCCTCATCTACGAAGTGATTTGCAGGCGGCAATTCAGAGCAGATTCAGCGGCCCTTAGAGGAGTCCTGCAACACTCTTGCTATATCTGCATAGTTCAAAACACTTGCCTGAATATCTTCCAGGTTTTTAGTTCAGTTTTTAACCTCCTTTGCATATCTTTCTTTGTAATGAGTCAAAATTATTTCTAGATCTTTAGGGACAAGGTCATGCTAGTCTTGAAAGCAAATAAGTTTGTACTGATGTGTTGAAATGTTCAGCAAGAACTTCTGCATAACTTTGCATTTACAAAGTCAATGACATTTGCTATTTTAAAGGAATTAATATGTAAGATATACATCTAAGTTTGCATGATAATTAATACCAAGGGTAAATGCTTTCAAGTAAAAAATTTAATCTACTACTTTTAGTATATGCTGATTTGTGTTCAATAAAAAGTGTGTATTTAAATTCAAAAATGTAGCAATTTGTTTATAGCATCATAGATAGCAAAGTGTTTTGTTATGTAAAATGTACTAAATTGTGCAACAGTTTCTCATGCATATTTCAGGTGTGGGGTAGAAGTATGAAATCTGTTTCATTATTCACTTCTGTCACATAATAGACAAATTGAAAGTTTGTATTTAAACAAGTGCTCTATTGAAAAATGTATGTCCACTATATTTGGGACCTGGAGTCATAGTGCAGGGTAAGGTCCTTGCCTTGCCTGCAGCTAACTGGGACTCAACCCCACACCCTGTAGGGTTGCCCAAACTGTAGCAGGAGTGACTCCCTATGCACAAAGCTAGGATAATGCTGAGCACTTCCAGGTGTAGAACCACATCTTATTAAAAATATGGCATTATTTCATATCATAAATAATATTGAGTTTTGAATCTTATTTCTGGATGACTCAGGAGTTTTATAAGATCTGAATAATGATATATTACTGATGAAAGCAATATTACCTGTGACTGTGGATACATATCAAGAGGTAGAGTGTAGTATTTATATTGTGAAAGCCTGGGTTTGGTCCTTAATACTACATAGCTTCCAAGTGCCATTGGAAATCCGGTAACTACTTTTCTGTAAATAACATTCTGTTTCATAATTAATTTAGAGTTGATAAAAAGATAACTGACTTCAACAATGTGCTCATTTTTGTCCACTGCTCTGGTGTACGTAAACACACAGAGGAAATGAACACGTGTGTAGTCTACAGAGATGTTTTAAAAATGAAAACAGGAATCAATGGAAAATTGTGCACACATATTTGTCAAATACATATGCAAATATGTGAAATGTGTATGGACTCCCATAGTTTTATACATCACACATCCTAATTCCAAAAGCCTGTCAAGACGTCTAAAGATTTTTAGACTGACAAAAAATATACACTTAATAGAAATGACAATTTTTGTCTGTTATTTGTTTTTTAATCGTATCTAGGAGTTCTCAGGGTTTATTCTCCTGACTCTTAACTTAGGAATCACCCAGGTGGCACATATAGAGTCACGGAGATCAAATTCAAATTGCCTGCATACAAGGCAGCCGCCTTATCCACTGTACTATCTTTCCAGTCCTATAATGTATTTTTCTTACTAACATAATGTTCTCCCTCCCACATAAAATAAGTCCAACTAAACTAGATGATTCAAAAATTATTTTCTTTGCTTGAATCATGTTTCACTCCACATATTGACTGTTCAAGTGATTCAATGTCATGGTCAAAAATGTGGCAAACTTTTAGTAAAATATTCTAGTTTCTCTGAGGATATGACAAAATTTGAAAACCTGTTTCCTTTTTTTTTCTACTTTCAGAAAGAGCTATGTTTTAGAGAGTTGTCCCCAAATTTTTATTTTTTCATTTCTATATTTATTTTTTAAATGTTTTTATTATATCATCCTATATTTATTCAGGTTGTAAAAAGAGGAATCAAAAGAGTCATGTTCAGAGTATCACGCTCACTCAAGTGAGAGAAGGAATCCGGAGTTCTGACCACCATCAATGGTCAAGAATGAAGAATGTTGTCTCATTTACCAAGATGATGAAAAATCAGATAGGCTAGACACGTAATGTGATTTAGGGACAACCATTGGACTAAAGCAGTTACTGATTAGATTCCACGGATGTCAAAAGAACTCACAGCCGCCCACCTACGAGATGGTCAGACTTCTTCATCAAAAACTTGATGAACGGTTTGAGTCTCTTTGTGTTCTTGAGAGAGCAAATACCATTGGCTACACTTGATGTGACAGGGACAAATGGAGACGTTGCTGGTCTCCATTTGCCTGCTTCGAGCAAATTGATGAACACCAGGAAGATAAGTAATAAGTGATAAGTGATTATACCACCGTGAGATAAACAATTACAAAAATGTTCATGTTTGGGTTTCAGTTATACAGTGTTCCAGCACCCATCCCTCCACGAGTGCTCATTTCCCTCCACCAAAGCCCCATGATTTCTCCTCCTCCCTAGTTTGTGTGTATGGCAGGAAATTTTCACTTCTCTCTCTGTATCCATCCATCCATCTATCTATCTATCTATCTATCTATCTATCTATCTATCTATCATCTATCTATCTATCTATCTATCTATCTATCTATCTATCTATCTATCTATCTATCTATCTATCTATCTATCTATCTATCTATCTATCTATCTATCTATCTATCTATCTATCTATGTGTTCATCCATCCATCCATCCGTCCATCTGTCTGTCTGTCTGCCTGGCTGCTGTCTGTCTGTCTGTCTGTCTGCCTGCCTGACTGCCTGATGTCTGTCTGTCTGTCTGTCTATCTCTTTCTCTCTCTCTCCCTTATCTTTACATTGTAGCTTGTAACACATACATTTAGAGGTTAACATTTATATTCTTGTGCCTACTTTCAATGCTCAGTTCTACTCCAGTATTTCATTTACAGTAATAATACATACACTCGTTCCTTTCTCTATCTTACCTAACCTCTGATCCCACACATTTGCAGAGGATTCCACCCACTGACAAGACCTCCTGATCCGTGTTTTGTCTGGCATTGGATATTGGTGTCGTGCCATATTTTTATATCCCACAAATCAATGCAGTCATTCTATAGCTGTCCTTTTCCCTCTGGCTAATTTCACTCAGCATGATCCTCTTCATGTCCATCCATTTATAGGCAAATTCACAACTTCATTTTTTTTAACAGCTGCATAATATTTCATTGTGTTGATGTACCACAGTTTCTTTATCCAGTCTTCTGTTCTGAGGCACTCCAGTTGTTTCCCAGATTCTGGCTATTGTGAATGTTACTGCTATGAAAATAAATGTTCAGATGGTGCTTCTGCTGTGTGTTTTTGGCCTCACAGGGTATGTTCCCAGAAGTGTTATCGCTGTCCCCACATTTTTAAAGGGCTGGTTCAGTTCGCTTCCCCATGGAGGTGGGTCTCATCAAGTTACACACCAATCAGTGGTTATTTCTCATGCCTTCTTCCCCATACCCTCACAAACACGTGCTATTGCTGCAGATGATATAAGCTATTCTTATCTGTGTGAAATGTTATTAATTTGAATTTTCCTGATGACAAACCAAAAAAAAAAACATTTCTATTGCCACTGACTATTTCGATGCCTTTAGAAGAGTACCTATTCAAATTCTCTACTTAGAACTTTTGATTCAGTTCTTCAATTTTACTTGTTGTTAACAGACATGGCATTACATTTTACATTAGCCTTTAATTAATTGGAAATTTGATGAAAAATTTATCTTTCCATTCAACAAGCTGTTTTCTTATATATGTATATGCAGGGGCCGCCGGGGTTCATCAACAAATGCTTTATTTGGAGGTGTTTAAAGAATATGCCTCCCATACGGCAAGCCTAGCAAGCTGCTTGTGTTGTATTTGACATGCCAAATGCCAGTAAAAACTATATTAGGTCATTCCCATGACCTAATATAATGGTTTGAGGCTCTTTATGTTCCTGTAGCAAGCCGATGCCCTTTGCTCTACTGGCATGAGACAGGACATATGGAGATATTACTGGCCCGCTCTAGCAAATAGATGATTAACGGGAAGATCGTGGATCGTGATCGTGATCGTGATGTTTATAAATACATATATACAATATTCAAATTAATATAATATACAATTATTTTATTCAATTTGAGAAATTTTAATAGAATATTTTCAGGCTATGCTCTCAGTCTCATATTCAGCACTTCCACTTATTTTTTTTTATTTTCTTTTAATGAATCACTGTGAGATACAGTTACAAAGTTGCTCATAATTGGGTTTCAGTTATACAATGTTAAACATCATCCATCCCCTGGCCAGTGTGCATTTCCCACCACCAATGTCTCCAGTTTCCCAGGCACATTTCTGTTTCTCTCTCTCTCTCTCTCTCTCTCTCTCTCTCTCTCTCTCTCTCTCTCTCTCTCTGCCTCGCTGTCACTCTGTCTCTCTCTCTCTTTCTCTGTCTCTGTCTCTCTCTCACTCACCCTCCGTCTGTACATTATAGCTTACAATCAGGTACTGAAAGAGTATCGTATTGACGTTTATTATCTTAATTTTTACTTGTTGTTAAAATTAAACTTGCTTTATTTGTTGCTAAAAGTAAACTTGCTGTTTTACTTCTTCTTTGTAATATCTTAAGATGTTAAGACCATGTAGGTCTTTAAAACATTCTGAAATTATTTTTTGTACACAGACATAGAAATAGTTCAACTTCATATATTTTGACTGAGTTGTTCATTTTTCACAGCACTATTATCTAAAAGTAGACAGGGAATGAAGTATGTGCTGTGTGAATGGCACAAAAGGAAAATATACTACATTAACTATCCCTTTGACCCTATCACAGGCTCAAAGGGATAGTTAATTTAGTTACTGGTGCCTGCTCGAGGAAATCGATGAATAACGGGATGTCTAGTGATCCCATGATCTAACTGTCCCTTAAATTATAATATTGAAGTCTCAGAGGTAGTGCCACAGAGAAGGTGCTTGCCTTGCATGCATCTGACTTGGGTTTGATGCCCAGTGCTTCAACTGTTCCCTGGATCCCCCACTGGGAATAATATCTGAGCACAGAAACAGGCGTAAGATCTCAGCAATGCTAGGCATGGGCCAAAACCAAAAAAAAAAAATGAAGGTAATTAAAATTTATTGGGAATTCTATGTTCCTAAGTTAATAAAATAATCTCACACACTCAAGTGAAAATAAATATTAAAAGCTTGTGTCTTCTAGGGACTGGAGTGATAGGATAGCAGGTGGGGTAATGGCCATACGTTTAACAGACACTGGTTCAATCCCCGTCAATCCATATAGTCCCCTAAGTCTGATCAGAGTGATCCTTAGTACAGAGCAAGTAGTAGTATCTTGGATGTGGAACCGAAACTAAAAAAAATAATAATAATTAAATAAATAAAAATTATGTCTTCTGTAGGACCCTGCAAAATTTTATTCCTATTTTTAAAAACTGTTTTATTTACATGGGATTTCTTTATCAAATATTATTTGACACATAAAAATCTTTGCTTTATATTTTAACACTTCTGTAAGAATACCTAAATATTAGTGTCCAGTATTGCATGTTATAAAGATTAAATGAAAATATGTTACTTGACTTAATTAGAAAATTGCTTTCTACTCAATACTTTTTTAAAACCTTAATTAATATCACTCAAACAGTTAAATTAATTCCTAAACTTTTTACATTCTGCTTACATTTTAATTTTACCATTTTTTAATGTTACTACTTCAGTTGTTGTTCCTTGGTGATTTTTCTACACATCTCTTAAGTAACAGGCTTAGAAAACATGTTTGTTTTCTAAAGTTGATAAATTCTAATGTAAAGCCAATTAACATTTACAAATAAATTAAGTGATTTTTACCAACATAATTACATTTATTTATGCTTCATCTGCAACTTATGGGTTGTCATTTGCAAAACAAACTTACAAAGCTTACAACTGATAAATTTTAAAAAATCTTGTCAGCTAACAACTTTGATATCTTCTGTGAAATATCTGGTGACATATTTCACATGTATTATTTATCAAGTTAATTTCCTTGCACTGATTTTTTTGAGAATGTTAAAAGATTAAGTACTTTATGAAGTCTGAAGTTTTATTTAGCTTGAATTAAACAAGCACATGCACGCACACACACACACACACACAGATCACACATATACTTCACCTGACTCCTGGATATATATTCTGGACACAACATGTGCAATACATGGATCAAGGGGTACTGTATGCAAGGCAACCAATAGAAC
Source organism: Cryptotis parvus (assembly GCA_021461705.1). NCBI lineage: Eukaryota > Metazoa > Chordata > Mammalia > Eulipotyphla > Soricidae > Cryptotis > Cryptotis parvus. Next base: position 9,587 of record JAJIBD010004414.1, on the reverse strand, counting down.
CCCTATTTTAATCTCTTCAACTATTCTATTCTCTTCAACTTCAGTAAGTAAAGGGTTTTATATTTTAACTTAAATTTTAATATTTTCTACAATTGTCTATTACTCTATAGAAGTGGAATAAGTAGGATAAGTAGAATTGCAAAACCTAGGATGAAAAGAATAATTTTCAAATAAATAAATTTATTATCAAAAAATAAAATTGAATTCAAATTGAATTATGAAATAAATTACTTTTCAAATAAATGTAATGGTATTTGCTAAAAAGCTTTAAAATCTATAAGTAAAATTACCAAATAAAAGCCTGAAATTGATAAATAAGTACAATAATAAAGTAAGATGATTCCACATAATTAGTAACTATCAATATTCTGAAAATTATTTGTTTATAGTGCATTCTTAAAAAAGAAAATATAGCTCTAAGTGTAAAGCACATGTTATATAAGTTCATAGGCAGATTATTTTAATTTACCATAGTAGGCTGTATAGTCTTCATCAAGAGAAAAATCAATGATCAAAAATATTTTGCTCATTTATAGAATCCAAAACCTATTGATTAATTGTTCAAACTCAACAAAATGTATAGTTCCTGGATACTTTTCTTAATTTAAGGGAAATTTCCTAACCTAAGGAAAAGGAAAGCAAGAAAGAGGTAAAATGCACTGGCAATAAGATAAATAGCTAGAAGATGCCTATATATGTATATATACATTATACATATATATGGCTCTTTGCATAAATTTTTAATTAAAATGCCAATATTAATCGCAATTTTTTGATAATTACAATTTAAGAAAGAAGTCACTAAGAATATTTCAGCAACAAGTCACTGGGTGATTGTACAAATAATGATAGACCAGCATATGAGAGCATTTAGCAATTACTTCACATCCTCAGCAGAGTTATCAAGGACTGAATGAACATTAAAACTGAAAACACGATTATTCCTCAAATCGGTCCCTCAGGTTTAGGGTTGACTGAGCTTTAAACAGCCAGCATTCTATTGACTATTCAATTCTCTCAGTCAATTGATAAACAAAATACTTTAGTCGTCAGGGTTGTTAATCCACTTTCATGACACTAGCTTCTTGCAGCATTAGATTAGCTCTTTTTGTTTTCTGAATTTAAGATTCAGGTCAAGTTTAATGGAGTTTATACCATAACAAATTGTTAGGAATAACTTCTGGGAAATGTGAGCATTTTTTATGGAATAAGCAGTCTTTCAAAATCAACAGGGATAATATTATTTATGTCAGCCAGTTTAAAATGATTATTTTTCCTATGAAAAGTATTGCTATATTTGAAAGTTGCCATCACATAAATATTAATAATTAGTTGAATCTGATGTTGTGGATAGCTTTCTAGTCACATGCATATCATGCCATATTTGGGAGTTTTTGATTCTTACAAAGAAATACATATGTATTAATGTTTATGTTTTAACTCATTCTGTTCTCCAGAACTTCTGTTAGCTATCATTTAGAGGGGAGAGGGTCTTTTGTTTGAAGCCACACCTGATAGATTTTAGGAGTACTTCAGCATTAGTCTTTGGGGTTAGTTCCTGGAATCTCTCAGGGGGTTATAGGTACACGGAGACAATATCCACATCTCATCTTATGCAAAACATGTGCCCTAAGCACTGAGCTCTGACCCCTAATTGCAATTTTCAAGTTAAGTGGTACACTTAGTTATGCTTTATACCTAAAATGCTGATATTGCCTTATTTTTTTAAAAGTACATCACTGTCACTGAATCACTGTCTTCCCGTTCATCATAGATTTGCTCTAGCGGGCACCAGTAACATCTCCATATGACCTGTCTCATGCAAGTAGAGCCCAAGGGCACCTGCTTGCTCCAGGAACATAAGGAGTCTCAAACCATTCCATCATGTCATGGGAATGAGGTCTATATTGTTACTGGTATCCTGGCATATCAAATACGACACGGGTAGCTTGCCAGGCTCTGCCGTACGGGTAGCATACTCACAGCTGCCTATCACAGCTGGATTTTGAGAGAATCATCTCAAAATCCAGCTGTAAAAGGCTGCTCTGCTGGGTGGAGTTCTGATGAGGGGGAAGTCCGGATGTGGAAAATGTAGGTCCACATGGAGTGGGGGGTCGTCTGGCTTGTCGTGAGGCTCTGCTAGGGTGGCAGGCCAGGGCTAGAACCTGCCATCCCTCCTGGGTGCCTCATGAGCGGCTGGGCACAGTGAGAACCAGTAGCAGCTCTGCCCCATGTCTGTAAAGTACATATTGAATATATAGTTGTGAGTTTGCACTCTCCTGAATATATCCTGTGAAGCCCAAAACACACAGCAGCAGCAGCACTATCTGTGCTTCTATTTTCATAGCAACAATATTCACAATAGCCAGAATCTGAAACAACCAGAGTGCCTGAGAACTGACAACTGGATAAAGAAATATTGGTACATCTACACAATGGAATATTATGCAGCTGTTAGGAAAAATGAAGTTATGAAATTAGCCTATAAATGGATGGAAATGGAAAGGATCAGGTTGAGTGAAATTACCAGAAGGAAAAAGACAGATATAGAACAACTGCATTTATTTGCATGACATAAATATGTGTGTGTGTGTGTATACACATATATCACTATCTTCCCGTTCATCATCTATTTGCAAGAGCGGGCACCAGTAATATCTCCATATGTCCTGTCTAATGCTAGTAGAACCCAAAGGCATCCACTTGCTCCAGGAACATAAAGACCCTCAAACCATTATATTGGGTCATGGGAATGACCTAATATAAATGTTACTGGTATTTGGCAAATTGAATACTACACGAGCAGCTTCCCAGGCTTGCCGTGGCGGGTGGCATACTCTTTGTAGTCACCTCTAAATAAAACATTTATTGATGAACCACGTGGCGCTAGCGGCCATGCAAGCCAGGCTGTGATAGTCTGGTCTGCTGGGTGGAGTTGTGATGAGAGGGAAAGCCAGATGTGGAAAATGGCGGCCCCCATGGAGTCGCAGGGGGTCCTCTGGCTTTTTGTGAGGCTGTGCTGGTGTGGCAGGCCAGGCTAGAACCTGCCATGCCTCCCTGGCACCTCATGAGCAGCTGGGCACAGGGAGAGCAAGTAGCAGCTCTGCCCCATGTCTGAGAGTCTCTGGTTCAGCATACCTGGGCCGTGGTGGTGCATGCCTGTAGTCCCAGCTACTGGAGGCTGAGGCCGCAGGGACGGCTTGAGTCCAGGAGTTCTGGGCTGTAGTGCGCTATGCCGATCGGGTGTCTGCACTAAGTTCGGGCATCAATATGGTGGACCTCCGGGAGAGGAGGACCACCAGGTTGCCTAAGGGAGGGGTGAACCGCCCAGGTCGGAAACCCATATATATGATTCCAATACCCAAGGTCAGGCAAAACATGGATCAGGAGGTCTTGTCAACAGGTGCAATCTACCACAAATGTGTGGGAGTCAGAGGTTAGGTAAGACAGAGAAGGGAACAGTGTGCAAATACTTGTCGAAAATGATAATACCAATTTAGAACTGGGCATTGAATATAGGCAAAAATATGCACATGATAACTCTAAATGTATGTATTGAAATCCACAATGTGTAAGAGAAGGAAGAGAGAGACAGAGAGAGAGAGAGAGAGAGAGAGAGAGAGAGAAGAGATAAAGAAACCGCCATAGAGGCAGGCTAGGGAAGAGGGAGGAATTGGGGATATTGATGGTGGGAAACGGGCACTGGTTGAGGGATGGGTACTGGAACCCTGTATGACTGAAACCCAAACATGAACATATTTGTGATTGTCTATCTCACATAGTATAATAAAAGATTTAAAAAACAAGAAAAAAATAATTGTGAGTTTGTAACATACTTTCTTTCCCCAAGCATTTCAAGTGTCATGCCACATTATCCTGACCTCTAGAATGATCTTATAGAAGTCCAATGTAACTCTAGTTTTTCTCTGTAAATGTCTTTACTCTGTTGTAGATGGGCCCACAGGTGTCTTATGTGAGGCAGGAAGTGGAGAGAGATGGTTGCTTTCTCCCCAGCTGCCTCTGCCAACCGGGACCCACTGGACAGGCTTAGGACTGATAAAGTCAGCGATGATCCCCTGCACGGTATGGGCCTGAACCCCACCAGCCCCACGAGGTGGTCGGCAAGCCACGCCTGATGTCTGCTTGATCTCTGCATGGGAGTTGAGCCCCATTACCCGAGATTTCTTGGGGAGCCACGGACTCAGGCTGGAGTGAGGAATTTCTCTTAGAGGAAAGGAAACTCAGTCCTGGGCCTTACCCAGGGTTTCCTTAAGGTTCTTGTCTTCCCTCGCAGAAAAATAATTTTCAGGAGTCTAGGAGCAGTGAAGTAAAAATAGATTTTATTAGAGGTTTTTAGAACGGGGAAGGAGTAGGGAAAGAGAGAGAGAGAGAGAGAGAGAGAGGAGAGAGAGAGAGAGAGAGAGAGTTCACAGCTCAAGAGGGTAGATGTGGACTGCTCCAAAGGAAGCCCAGACTGATTTCCAGACAGATTTATCCCTTTGGGCTGGAATGCTCTGGAATTTTCTGCTGGGCCATTAAAGGTTGATGGGGGGTGGGGGTGGGGCTAAGGGCTGTGTGGAAGAGGGCTGACCCTTCCTCAGGGTCTATTGCTAGTTAATGGGTCCTATCACGTTGTCGTGCCTGGTTCCAGGAGATAGCCTTTATTACCATGCAGGCACCTACTCCCCATGTCAATTCATTTTCATTGTTTCGGAAGTTTCTACTAGTGTTACTCTATCCGCTTGCAAAATTACCAAGTTACTCTACTATTTAGGTATTTTGAGAGTATTGTTGGTAAGATTTGTGAGTTTATTTTGAATGGTTTTGGGCACTTACATTGTAATCATTTCTCCTTTTCCACTCTGATGACTTGATAATGTTGATGATCTGTTTAATTCTATTAGAGCCAGGGGGTCATAAGGAAATCCACTAGCCAAAGAGTTTTAGGAAGTAAAAAACCATTATGACCCCAACAACATGTTAATCTATTTGAGTCCTTTAGTCAGCTCCAAACAGCAGAGTAAACCCCATACGGATATTAATGCCCAGAAACTGAGACCTGAAAAGACTGAATGACACACCCCAAACTGAGAACTGGGCCCTCTTCAGTTAGCATAAAACTTCATAGGAACAAAGGCCTTGCTAAAACTGAAGGGCCAAGAAATGCTCAAAATTCTTTTCTGTCAAATGCTAACACTGCCCCAGCACTGACCCCTTATCTGAACAGAAAGCCCCTAAGGCAGGGCTTTATTGGAAAGACCTAATAGAAGTGCTTTTAAAAAAAGCCAGTGATGTACTTCCCTTCAGTCAGCATTTTAACTTAGGGTTTTTAATTCCTTTCTTTTAGTTGTGGGGGATTCTCTCTTCTTTCTCACTCTCAGTCCCTAGATAAAAGCTCATTGTCGTCTCTATTGATCTCTTTGGGTTCTTGCAGAGGGAACCTAGAGAAGCTGTGTGGTGGTCAGACTTAAGAGTCCTGAGGGGTCCCCCTGCAGCATGTACTAGCACCTCTCCAGGTGCTTAGCCAGTGCAATCCTTCTAGGTCAAGCAAGGGGTCAGTGCTCAACATTTTCTCTATTGTGGTTACTACCAACCCACTCCCTGACTCCTGGGCTATGTACTGGCTTTTTTTTTTAATTAAACCATGTACTGAACGCAGAAAGGAAAGGAAAAGAAATTTCCCAGCAGAGGCGAGTCTTAGCATCGGACTAAGTTCACTGGCAATTTATCTTTGCAAATTGTATCTTTACTTGTTCTTGTTGGAAAGCATTCTATCCAGTCTTCTGGGGGTTGTGCTGTGTCAGGTAAGGGCCTTCTTAGGTCTTAGTTCTTAGTCCTCAGTCTTGGGGCTAGCTGGTTTTATTACTTCCCAACCCCTCATTGCAGTGGGCACCCTTCCCTATCTCCCCTGCCTGTCTGCCTCACTGTTGATGACTTTATTCTTAAGCAGTTGTCATGTAAGATACTACTTTTACTCTCTGAGCAGAAACATAAGAAAATAAGGAAATTTGGGTTCCAGACAACTAAGCCTGCGAAGAAAAATCTGATATCTATGAAAGTTAAACTTTTCCTTAGGGTTAGGTAACTGGATATTAGTATTAAGATTCCATTTGACCTGAAAGACAGAAAGAATAGAAAGTCATTGATTGACCTTATATTTTTATAAGAAAAGAAAAAATCAGTAAAATGAAAGGCAAGAAATTAAGTTTTTTTCATCATGGAAAGACACTAAGTAAAATGATTACATTTATTACTTATAGCTTCTGTTCCTTTTGATTCATGAATTTGCCTATATTGTTTGTATAATTTACTTCTAAACAGCTTCACTGCCTAACTTATTATGTAGCTTGCTAAATATACATATTCAAAATTTTTGTTTAGCTGTTGTTCCTCAGATGGTCCATATGTGATCTGTCAGTCCTGTACCTTCTTAATTGTAGCATTTTGTAAAGCATAAGCATATGTTAAAGTTCTATATCTAAATTCTAACTTAGGTTATCTAAGTTAGACAACTTATCTAAGCTAGATATCTTAGATAAGTCAGATAGTAAGATTAGCTAATTTATCTCAAATAAATTAGTCAGTATGGTATCTAAGATAGAACTTTAGCGAAAAACCTAACAAGAGACTCCTCTTCCAGTTAGAATTTACCTAACACTGTCTGGGAACCCAGAAGCCCCCCAAAACATGTGTAAGATTGAAATGCCAGATGCATTAAACTTTGAGGTTAATAAAATCTTTATAGCTACTCTGCTGCTTTGTAAAGCCAGTTTGTGCATCTGTCTATCTATCTATCTATCTATCTCTATCTCTCTCTCTCTCTCTCTCTATCTATCTATCTGTCTGTCTGTCTGTCTGTCTGTCTGTCTGTCTGTCTATCTGGCTGTCTGTCTGTCCATCTGTCTATCTGTCTATCTGTCTGTCTGTCTGTCTATCTACCTAATCTATCTATCTAATTCTTCTGTCTGTCTGTCTGCCTGCCTGTCTATCTGTCTGTCTGTGTGCTCCATCTGTCTGTCTGGCTATCTGTCTGTCTGTATATCTGTCTATCTATCTGTCTATCTGTCCATCTGTCTGTCTATCTTTCTATCTGTCTGTCTGTCTCTCTGCCGTCTATCTGTTTGTCTATCTGTCTGTCTGTCTACCTGTCTATCTATCTGTCTGTCTCTCTATCTGTCTATCTATCTGTCTATCTCTCTTGTCTATCTGTCTATCTGTCTTTCTATCTATCTGTCTTTCTATCTATCTGTCTTTCTATCTGACTGTCTGTCTATCTGTCTGTCTGTCTGTCTGTCTATCTGTCTATTTGTCTGTCTATATGTCTAGTCTATCTATCTCTGTATATATGCATATTTTAATGCATTATGGCACACATTAAAAATTGATAATTTTTAATATATACATAAATCTTGAAGAAAATGCACACACAGTTATCAAAGATAACAACACATTCCTATATTGAAAGAATATAGGACTCTATATTAAACTCCAAATTCTATCATAAACCATAAATTAACTTGTGATCAACTCCAACTGACGGAGACTAATGGAATTGTTAGTATAATAATAGCAATTATCACTTGATCACTTGACATAGATACACCCGGCAGAGCAGAAACCAGCTTTCCCGCTGAACCCCCTGCATTCCATAGACCAACTTCCAACCAGAGTCAACTATCCTGATGGAGCCTCAGAAGAGTACAGAGAAACCCCCACACCTTGCTGGTAGCGATCTTCACCATCCACACTCCACAGCCTCGTAAGATCTCCACCCAACAGATTAATCCAGTCTCCAGCCCAGCTTATCAGAAACCCAGCCTACAAGGACCCACCCTGCAGAGACCCACCCTTTAGAGGAGAGTATTTCAAGCTCAGGAATGTTTGAGCCACAGACACAGATACATCCGGCAGAGCAGAATAGTAATTATATAGATGAGAATACACAAAATATGTTTTTAATATATTTGTGTCCACCTTGTGGACACACAAATCTGACACACAGTTCATTGTTTAGGTAATAAATTAAGATTGAAAACTTCCCTGGAAATAATAAATTTAAATATATATATTAGTGAACTCTATATGATACTTCTTCTATGAAATGTACATAAGTTTAGAATGGTAGATTTCATCTATGTGATCAATTTAAAGTTTGTTTAAAATATACTCTGATACATGTAACAAAGCTAACTCACACTTGATTACATAATAAAATATGTAATTTTATTATATATTTAGTATGTAATAAAATTATTACATACTAAATATAAATATAACATTGTTATATATTTACATATATTTATTTAAATATATTTAGAAACTATATTAATAAGGCATATTGATTGAAATCATATTCACTAGGCATAATATGTTAACGTAAACAACTGTAATTTCACTATTATACTATTTTAGTTATCAACATTAATATTTCCTTACTTTTATTTTATGTATTTTATGTCAATAAGCTAATCTGCATACACAATACTTATTAAGGCAGGGACAAATAATTCGCTCATCATAATTGGAACACAAATGAATTTTATTCCATATATTTCCAGTAACAGCATTACATATAAACTATTTTTGTTCTTTATAAAAGAAGTTAGTATCATCTGACAATGTGCAGTGAGACATAATACTGAAAATATTTTTGGAAGAAATTCACAAATAGAAATGCAGCCAATCTTCTGATTTAGTGCTTGAGTTGATGAAAGTCAGGCAATTTGAATGCTGCATTAAGTGTTGTGGGATATACAAATCCCACATTATTGCTCTAAACTGCCAAATAGCACTTCAGTGACCTGATTATTGTTCTGACTGCCTAAATTTGGAGGGATTTCTCAGATTTTGGCAGAAGTTTTTTCTTAATTTGAGTTTTTGAAATACAAAAAGTGTTTCTATACCTTTATAGTTTTGTATAAACAAAATAAAGACAGTTTACTTATGAGAGTAGTGTAGTAGTAAGAAAATGATTTTACTTTAAAATTAAAGCACATTTTTAACATGTGATATATTCTTTTCTTACAGAAATAAGTTGCAAACAATTTTGTATATAGAGTTTATACACAATTTTTTTTCTAAAATCATTAATACTTTCAGAAATTCTTGACCATTTTTTTCTAATTTATATTTTTCAATATTTTTGAAATAATTCATTTAGCTTTATGAATAGTAATTTGAATAATATACATATATGTTTAAATTTGAAAATTAGTTCAAATGACTTAAGCATTATTTTTTATTCTTTATGAATTAGAAGTATATACATTTATAACTTATGTATATGAGTATAATTCTAGATCATTACATTTAAAATTGGTTATGTGATCATTTCTAAGCACCATATCATTCTTCAGTTTTTAAAAATAATAACACATTATTTAGCATTGAACATCATTTTGAATTTAGTGGTAAACTGAGTGTATGTTAAATGAGTAGGAATCTTTTAAAATTCATATATATTTATAATTTATCAACGCAAATGTCAAAAGGAATTATATTGAGTTTGAGAAATTTTTAGGTTGCATCAAAAATGAATTAGCTTTATACATAAGTTAGAGTGTTGAATATTTTATAGTCGGAAATAA
>JAJIBD010004413.1:0-160000 GCA_021461705.1 Cryptotis parvus | reverse complement strand
GATTGTAGACTGGCCCACCACCGGCAGAGCCTCCTAAGAAGCCAGAGGAACACCCACACCATTAGAGCCACCATTTTCTACATCCGAAATCCCCACTCATTAGAGCTCCACCCAACAAAAGAGCTGATCACAAGCCCAGCTCATCAGGGACCCACTCAGCAGCAGTCTTTTTTCAAGCCCAGCCCAGATATGCCTGATTCAGAGACTCACACACATGGGCAGAGCTGCTACTTGTTCTCCGTGTGCCCAGCTGATCACGAGGCACCCCGGAGGGAAGGCAGATTCTAGCCCTGGTCCGCCACCCCAGCTGATCCTCGCAAGAAGCCAGAGGAACACCCACTCCATGAGGGCCACCATTTTCCACATCCGAACTCCCCCTCATCAGAGCTCCACCCAGCAGAAGAGCTGATCAAAAGCCCGGCTCACAAGGTGCAAAGTGGCTGCATGGTTCATCAATAAATGCATGAGAACCTGGAACTCCGCTTTCCCCAGACTCAGCTGACCATGGGGCTCCCAGAAGGACAGATGGGTTTTGGGAGTGGACCCATCACCTCTGGGGGATCCCAGAAGCCACCAGATGAGACTCGCCCACCACACTAGCCACCACCTTTGCTGTCCGGACGTTGGGATACTACCTCATGACCAGATTAACAGAGCAAAACCAGTTCGAGCCCAGGTAGGCAACTCCCAGAAGCAGGAATCACTGGGAATTTGTCAGATGGAGTCAGGGGTCTGACCTTCCCCCCCTCCATTTTGTGGAGCCTGGTGACCCAGCCCAGGAGCTGCCCTGGGGCCACCAGCCATAGCATGCAGTCTCAAACGCTCCTGGGGAACCTGGAACTCCACTTTCCCCAGACTCAGCTGACCATGGGGCTCACAGGAGGACAGATGGGTTTTGGGAGTGGGCCCCATCACCTCTGGGGTGTCCCTGAAGCAGCCGGATGAGACTCACCCACCACACTAGCCACCACCTTCGCTGTCCGGATGCTGGGATACTACCTCATGATCAGATTAACAGAGCAAAACCAGTTCAAGCCATCAAAGTAGTCCATCAAAGTAGTGGTCCATGAAAAGTAGGTCCATCAAAGTAGTGGAAACAGTTATGTCCATTAATGCACTGCATTCTACGATGTGCAGGAAAGTTTGGCGGGAGGGAGAGATAGAGAGGAGAGAAAAGACATACAGAACCCGCCAAGTAGTTGAAGTGTGGGAGGGGGAGGGAGGTGGGGACATTGGTGATGGGAGATGGGTTCGGGTGGAGGGATGGGTGTTGGAACACTGTAGAACCAGAACTCTTCATGAGCATCTGGCAATTGTATGTCTAAAAGTTGTGAGATAAAATTTGGGAAAATAAAAAATAAATAAATAAATAAATGCACGAGATGAGAAGCGACTTCAAGAGTGTCCCACCTGCACGGCAGAGCCTGGCAAGCTATCTGTGTCGTATTTGATATGCCAAATACCAGTAACAATTATAGACCTCATTCCCATGATGCCCTTGGGCTATACTAGCATGTGACAGGACGTATGGAGATGTTATTGGTGCCCACTCAAGCAAATCGATGAATAACGGGAAGACAAGTGATACAAGTGAAGTAATATAATATATACAGAAGCAGACATTCAGATTGTTTTTAGATTTACTATGTATTAAGTATTGCTAAAATTAAAAAAAACATTTACAAATAAGGAATTGGTTTTCAATGTTAGTAATTTTTATTATCAATTTTGAGGATATTTAAATATTTTCTTTGAATGAGCATCTACTTGGAGCTGGAACCATAGTATAGTGTGTAGGGTACTTACCTTACATTTAGATGACCTGGGTTGGATTTCCCAATATTCCACGTGGTCCCCTGAGCCCTGCCAGGAGTGATTCCTGACTGAAGAACCACAGGTAACCCTGGGCATGGCCAGGTGTTGCCCAAAAACAAACCAAAAAATAGGGTATACGATAGTTCACAAAAATTCTTAAATGAAAACTATTTTAAATGTTCAAGATCATAAGTATTTTTCTGAGCTACCTTAAAATTATATGTACAATTTAATATAAAAATAGTATATATTTTTACCATCAGATTATTACTAGTGTATATTTGGGTTAAACAATTTTGAAAACAAGTTTCTTTAGCATTGTGCAAATTAAGCACCAGAGGATATGACAATATCTGTGACCTGATTGTCATAACTTAGAGGGCCATCTGAGCTGGCAATGAGCATTTAACATCCTCCACTCAGGAAGTCAGTATCTGAAGCAATAGCAATATTACTAGATATGCCCAGTGAGGAAAATTTTCTGATTTGAGGCAGTTTCCTAACTGTTCATAAACAGAATGGCAGGGGCCTTCTTCACTTGAGGGGAGGCTTTTATGCCTCATTAGTCACCCCTCTTTCCCATTTCCAAGCTTATGTTCCCTCTCTGTTTGCTTTATCTCTTATACTCAACAAGATTTTCTGTTTCCTACAGGGCATAAAAGCCATTAGGTGTAGTTCCACAAATTCATGTTCCTATATCAACAAACAAAATACTCTCAGAGTCTATTCTTCTATTTCCCCTCCTATTTATAGACTGGCCTTTGTTCTAAATATGGGCCCAATAACTTCTCTTTTTTTTGGTTTATGGGTTTATGAGCACCTGACTGTGCTCCAGGTTTACTTCCCGACTGTGCTCAGAAACTACTCCTGGAAGTGCTGGGGGACCGTATGTGAGACCAGGGATCAAACCAGGTGAGCATCAGCTATGCAAGGCAAATTCCCTACCTGCCTTGCTATCACTCAGGCCCTGACCCAGTGACTTCTATCTGTAATCAAAGTACCATCTTTCTCATCTATTCCTTCCTTTAGGTTGGTTTCTTCCTACCTCTTTACCTTCTTTTGCCTTTATATTCTTCTTTTCTTTCACTGCACAAACATTCTTCATGCCAATAGACTCTTGAATCTCAGATCACCAAACCAAACCTTCTAATCTGGTGTTTTTCAAAGTAAGGAACTTCTCTGTCTCTGAGTGGGGTGTGAAGTCACTGGGTGTGTTTCACCAGATTCTATTCTTTTTTTTAGAAATGAGTCATGTGGATCCTACAATATAGCAGTGCACACACGTATTCTAAATCAGAGTTGTGCACACAGCATTATACTCTGGAGGTAACTTAGTAGCATGACAGCGAATAGTGGAGCTGGAGTGACTGTTTATAGGGCCCAAGGGACACGCTGTGGCCCACAGCCGTCTCATTCGACTTTCCGGATTTGATTATAATTGCATCACGAGAGTTAATAGTCACAGTTTTATTTCGGTGAATGTACTTTACTATTAATTATGGGATGAAAGTTAGACCAATTTTTTCCCCCTTTTGGCAAAGGCAGGAAAACTTCCCACCAAGTTCCAGTTATGAGTTAATAACTATTGATGTTTTTTTAATTAGGCATAGTTAGGCATTTTTCAACTTTACAAAATCAAACCTGTGTGATTATACTTAAGATAGTTTTATTATGAAAAGAAATTTTTAAAAGATAATGGAGACAACAAAGGAACACATTCTGGTTGAACTACCAGATCTGAACCTGTGAGTAGTGACAAACTTTGTCAAGAGAACAGAAAGCCCAGTTAAGTATAAGAGGATAAAGCAAAGAGTGGGAACATAAGCTTGGAAATGAGAAAGTGAAGTGACTAATGAAGCATGTAGACCCCCCACAAGTGCTGAGGGCCTCTGAAATTCTGTTTATTGGAGAAAAGTATCTTCAATTGAGTATATTTTTAAAAATTTGTGCTAAAATAAAAACAGATGAAGGCAAGCCTTTTCATAAAATTGAATGCTATTGATTCAGTTCTGGTTCAGAAAATATTAGAATTCAGGGGTATAGTGTTACACCATTACACGTGTACAAGTTTCATTGTATTCATCACCCAAGTTCCAGCATCACTCACCATCAAAATAGTCCCTCTCTGTTGCAGTACACTGTTAACAGGGAATCTTACAGTGACTCTTCTCTGCAGGGCCTTAACACATGGTGGCAGCCATCTTGGCCTACATGTGGCCAGGGCCCAGCAGGAAACCCTAAGTTCAGGGTTTTCCTATTGCTGATTTGTATGCCAGAACCGTGTAAGTAAAGCATTTTGAAACTTTGCTGGATTCTCGCATCTTTCTCCGTCCACTGAGCGCAGATCCCCTGGGGCAGAAAGGAATTCCTGCCTGCTCCCGGATTTTGTGCAGGGTGCATCAGCGTTTTCCCGCATCTGGAGGTCCCACCGAGATGCTGATGAACTTTTCCCAAGTATTGGCCCATGGAACTCTGGATTTGGGAGTCAGGGAATGGCTGAGCTCATGGCTTTTGATCCTAATACAGCCTTGAAGTTGGAACCCCATCTAGGCCCATGGAATACTGGTGGCGGGGGGCAGGAACTGGCCATGCCTTGTGGTGTTGAAAAACTGGTCTTGAGCTCAAGGCCCTGCCTAGGTCCACAAAATATTGGTGGCGGGCACCAGGGACTCACCGAGCTGGCTGGCATTGAATGTCATTGCCATATCCTTAGCTCAGGATCCCGTTCCAGGCCGATGGAAGCCTTTTGTGGGGGCCAGAGGCTGCTTGTGCCCATGAAAGTTGAATGCCCTAGAGCGCCCCTATTCTCAGGACACTGTCTACTCTCAGGGACCATGAGCATTCTACTAACTTGCCTCCTGGCCTTTATCTTTTGGTCCCTTCTAGGCCCCAGGTATCCTGGTGATGGGCAACCCGGGAGGGCTGAGATGTTGATTATTTGTTATGGCTGCACGATCCTGGCTTAGGACTGCGTATTAGCTCGTGGAAGTCTGGTTTTGGGAGTCACGGGATGGCTGAGATTAGGGCCGTTGATCCCAGTCTGGCCTTGAAGTCTGGACCCTATCCCAGCCCATGGAATAGTGGTGGTGGGGGGGCTGGAGATGGTCACGACTTGTGGCACAGACTTAACATTCTCAGGCCCAGACTTCTTTCAATCGTGACTAGTTTCAGGGGATAATTTGGGCCAATTTTCTGTTTTCCCATTCCCTACACATTGCCCATTCATGTGCTATTGCACCTGGCAGCCCCTGTACCAGCCCCAGTATTTACCCATCTTGCCCCGATCCTTCCCATTCCTCCTTCCCTAGTCTCCTGCAGTCCTGAGATCATCTGGGGCCCAACATTTCCCCTCCTTTCTCATGGACCCATAGCAACCATCCTCCCAGAGTTCCTCTGCAGGGCAGCAGCCAGCGCCTCCTGAAGTGAGGCAGGCCCTCCCTTGGACCAGCCCCCCGGGGTGGTGGCAGAGCCGCAAGCTTGTGCTTCATGTGTCCACACTAACTCTGGCTCTGTGAGAGCCCGGGATGCACTTCATTCCCGGAGGCGGACATGGCATTGCAGATTATTATGTCGCCATAGAACTGGACAGCTCCAAACTGGTCCCTCTACCCTGTTCAGCCCAACCCAGCACCCTGGGCAAAGTGTCTTCATAAGAAACCTAAAGAGGTGGTTCTGTTGGATTAGGTTTGTGGAGGATGAATAAAAATTAAACAATGATGCTGTTGACTACGCTGGCTTTGTGGACACTCATGTGAGGGAGATGGTGTAGAGTTCCCTTCTGTGCCCTGGAGCCCTTGGGAAAGCAGAGATTTGGCGCTGTCCTTCTTCCCAGAAAATTTGTTTGACCTCATCCCTCAGAACAATGTAGAGTGGCCCCCTCCCAGCCCACCCCAGTGTTCTAGAGCCTTTGCAGGAAGAAAACCAAGAGCACAAATGCTCCTCGGAAGCAACAAGTATGACCCACTAGTTGGGTCACACTACATGAAGGCAGGAGCAGAGGTGTCATGGGGGGGTGCGTGTTTCGTTCTGGGTATGGAGGGGGTAGCACAAGGTGCGCCACTGTGGGGATACTCTAGGCCCCCTCCCGGAAAGTCACCATGAGAAGTGACCCCTATTCTCGGGACTGTCTTTAGCTCCAGTGAGGAGAGCCTGAGAGGCAGTGTTGTGGAGTCATGGTGAGCCAGCGGTCACTGCACCCCCAGGGCCTCCCAGAGCAAGAGGAGGGACATGATACCCTTAGGAGTGTGGGAACATGGGGACGGGAGCCCCAGGAAATGAGTCCTTGAGGGCACCCCCAGGTATGCCTTCTCCTCCTGCACACTCAGCTCCCGCTCTTAGAGCTTCACCCATGGATGCAGATCCCTACATTCTCGGGGGGTGTTTATGTGTCTCTGAGGCTGAAGATGATCAGCAGGATGTGGCCAGGCATGGCCTCCCCACTGCAGGACAGCCCCAGGCGTCTTCGGGCAGAAAGACTGTCATCAGTAGATGACAGTACACAGGACCCTCCCTCAGTGTCCAGAGACCTACCATGTGGTGTGGGGGCACCGAGAATGCTGATGTCCTTGAATGAGTCACAGCATGTTTATCCAGAACCCCAATAGTTTTGGAATCAGAAGTTCAGGGTTATAGGTTCTGGGGGACACATCGTGGAGGCCGATGCACTTGGGATTTGGGTGAGAAAACACCAAATATCTAATTTTCTCAGAATCAACTACAGGACAGACACGACCCAGAGACTCAACAATGGGGTGACATTTTCTAGGGGTCGCTTGAAGTAGTTTTTCCAGAAGTGTTTTCCGTAGGCCTGTTTCTGACATGTGAAGTCAGGACAGCCACTGATTCCCAGGGATAGGCTGAAGCTTTGCAGGAGCCCAATATCGAGTCTTGGACTGGCATCGCCTGAAAAGGGTGACCCTCCCATTGCTGGCCCTGCCTGCTCCCATGCTCCATGAAGGCAGAAATGCACAGGTCACATGGAGCCTCCCTGTAGCCTCTGTCAGCCCAGACTGTTTGCTCCTTTAGCAGTGATGCCTCTGACCCAGCATGCCTGAGTTCAGAGGCTGCAGAAAGGTGATTCTATGGGGCCAGTCATGGTTTCTCAAGGCACCCCTCAAGTGTCCTTCACCTAAATGCCAGGTGTCTGCCCACCCTCTCCTGGTTTATTCTGGAGTGCTCCTACCCCCTGAATACCACAGCACCATCCTGTGTTGGAAGCAGTCATTCAGTTTACCTTCCAGGTTACAGTTCCCAAATCTACTTTCACTCTAGAAAGTAGATGAACCTTGGTTCTTGTTTGCCCACCAATATCTTGTCTTTAAGAGGGCTTGTGACAAGCCCTGCTCTTCAGAGTCCCACCCTACAGCAGTCTATTTCAAACCCAGCTATGCCTAATCCCAGAGACTCAGAGACACAGGGTAGAGCTGCTACTGGCTCTCCCTGTGCCCAGCTGATCATGAGGCACCCAGGAGAGAAGGCAGGTTCTAGCCCTGGCCCGCCATCCTAGCATAGCCTTGCAAGAATCCAGAGGAACCCCACACCATGAGGGCCGCCATTTTCAACATCCGGACTCCACAGCTTGTCAGAGTTCCACCCAAGAGAAAAGTCAATCTCTCCCCATTGTTTGGTTCATTAATAAATGCACGAGATGAGAGCCTACTACTAAGAGTATCCTATCTGCATGGCAGAGCCTGGTAAGCTACCTGTGTCGTATTTGATATGCCAAAAACCAGTAATAATTATAGACCTCATTCCCATGACCTGAAGAAATGATTTGAGGCTCTTCTTGTTCCTGGAGTGAACAGATGCCCTTGGGCTACACTAGCATGTGACAGGACGTATGGAGATGTTCCTGGTGCCCACTGAGCAAATCGATGAACAACAGGAAGACAAGGGAAGTGAAATGAAGTGATCTTGTCTTCATTTTTCACTCTCATATAGACATGCCTGTCTATTGGCTCCCAACACTGAAAAGAGAAACCTCCAAACTCCACTATCAATGGGCCCCAACAATGTCCTTCCTTCACTCAGAATCCTGACTCTCTGAAAAGATACACTGGGGTTATGGTCCAGGCCTTGCATCCCTGCGGGCCCTAGTTTGAATTCCCGGCACTGGATATAGTTCCAGGATAGTTGAAAAGATTGACATAAAGCTTTTGACAAGTGCAAGGCCCTGACTGTGACCCCACCTTTGCCTTCCACCCCCAGAGTTGCTTTCTCCTTCAAGGAATCACCTAGAATTGCCTTGGTCCCCCAGCACTACTAGACTACATCATCGGGAGTATTTCTGGCCCACACAGCACTCCTGGAGAGGCCCCTCAAAATAGGAAAACTTGGGAAATGATCAGCCTAATTTCTTTAATAAGGTCTTCAAACGTTTTCAAGGAAATGAGAAAAGACAACAATTTGTGAGTACTCTTTACTATAGGTTAATGATATAGTTTACTATCATATTTAGTTGTATCTTTATGACAAAAATAGTGACAGTTGCTGAAAGCAATATTCTCAGTATATATCCAAATGCTACCTATGATTCTTGTGACAAATCAGGTCAGAAATTGAATTCTGTGCTTCTAAATGATAAGGCATTCTCCACAAATTTGTAGTTCAACTGAACATACAATAATAGAACAACACAGATGGAGGGACTGCTGTCAGAGCTTTGCAATTGTAAAACAATGACTCTTATAGTATTGCATATTATAACACCTCAATAAAGATTCATCAAAGACTTTATCAGAAAATAACAGAATTTCTACTTATTAGGCAGGTCTGAAAAGTTACAGGTTGAATGATTTTACTTAATGAAAATATTAGTATTTCAAGTTATTAACACTTTGCTTATACAAAATATGTTATAAGACTATATTAGATATATTGTGTTGTTTAAATATAAGTCATGAAATTTGTTTATAAATGGATGGACATGGAGGGCATCATGCTGAGTGAAATGAGTCAGAAGAAGATGGACAGGCATAGAATAATTGTACTCATTTGTGGAAGATTTAAAAAAAGAGCCAAAATATGAGACTAACACCCCAGGACAGCAGAAGCACAGGCCGGGAGGATTGGTCCACAGTTGGAAGCCTGCCTCAGATGCTGGGGAGAAGGCAGCTGGGATAGAGAAGGAACCACTATGGCAATGAGAGTTGGAAATAATCACTCTGAATAAGAACTATGTGCTGAAAGTAGATAAAGGAACAAGAAGGAGGAAGAAGGAAGACAGAAGACAGAAGAGGGAAGACGGAAGAGGGAAGAGGGAAGCGGGAAGAGGGAGAGGGAGAGGTAGAGGGAGAAGAGGAAGAGTGAGAAGAGGAAGAAGATGAAGAGGAAGAGGAAGAAGAGGAAGAGGAGGAAGAGGAAAAGAATAAGAAGGAGAAGGAGGAGGAGGGAGGAGGAGGAAGAAAGAGGAGGAAGAGGAGGAAGAGGAAGAGGAAGAGGAAGAAGAGGAAGAAGAGGAAGAGGAAGAGAAAGAAGAGGAAGAGGGAAGAGGAGGAGGAGGAAGAGGAGGAGGAAGAGGAGGGAGAGGGGAGGAGGAAGAGGAGGAGGAGAAGGAAGAGGAAGAGGAAGAAGGAGAAGGAGAAAGAGAAGGAGGAGAAGGAGAGGAGACAGAGAAGGAGGAGGAGGAGGAGGAGGAGGAGGAGGAGAAGGAGGAGGAGAAGGAGAAGGAGAAGGAGAAGGAGAAGGAGGAAGGAGAAGGAGAAGGAGAAGGAGAAGGAGAAGGAGGAAGGAGAAGGAGAAGGAGAAGGAGGAAGGAGGAAGGAGAAGGAGAAGGAGGAGGAGGAGGAGAAGGAGAAGGAGAAGGAGAAGAAGGAGAAGGAGAAGGAGAAGAAGAAGGAGAAGAAGAAGGAGAAGAAGAAGAAGAAGAAGAAGGAGAAGAAGAAGAAGAAGAAGAAGAAGAAGAAGAAGAAGAAGAAGAAGAAGAAGAAGAAGAAGAAGAAGAAGAAGAAGAAGAAGAAGAAGAAGAAGAAGAAGAAGAAGAAGAAGAAGAAGAAGAAGACAAGCTTGCCATAGAGGCAGATTGTGGGGAGCGATGAAAGGGAAACTGGGGTGATTGGTGGTTAGAAATGTACATTGGTAGAGGGATGGATGTTGGAACATTGTGTGACTCCAATCTGATCATGAACAGCTTTATAACTGTATAACTGCATGTCGTGTGACAATAAAAAAGTAAGTTAAGGATAACTCATTCGAGTAAATTGACAAAACTACAGAATATTCTTTGAAGAACTTAAGTTTGACTGGTAAACTGTTATGAAATCATTCTTCAGAAGCAACTATGAGCAGGGAGCAGAGCAGAGCAGACATTTGACACCATCCTCTCCTGTGTGGAATTGGGAATGGCTCACGTGGTGCTAATATTTAGCTTCCTAAAAGTTCTCATCAAGTCTTTTGAAAACTAAAGTAGTAAAAAGTCACTTAATTTCCTTAATAAGAGAAATGTTATGTTTCGCTATGTCTTATTCAGACATTCTATCTGGGGCAGAGATTTGTGACCGCCTACCAATCCCCCTTCTTCTGCCACTGCATCTGAGCTGGTGGGAGTATAGGAATTCAGATTATATTATGCCTAGGTGTGTCTCTGTAACTGTACCGATAAACACAAGGAAAAGGATTTGAACCACTTCTCTCTGAAGCTGGGGATCATGTACTCTGTCCTATGCACTAGAATTCAACCTGTTTTCTCCCGTAGGTGAGTGAGAAATGCTCTGGAATGGGGAGTATGATGTCAGCAATGTTAGCCCTGAAAGATCTGGAACTGCTGTCAGCCTGGACTTAGACTTTCTTTTAAGTGAGGAATAAAAATCTGTATTCTGTAGCCAACTGTATTATTGGGTCTTTGCTGGAGCAGCTTCTTCTGTCCATTGCTTACTATGTGTATGTATTTTACAACCATGGAGTTATTTATTAGTCTTGAAGAAACCACTAGTTAAGTTACATGAATCAAGAATGAGGTTCACATTATTCTGCTTAAAAAGAAACCTCATTGGTTAACATTTTTAAGGACATTTCAGCAACAAAATTGGCTTAAAAACTCTTGCTTTTTTTAGTAACTGAATTTGTATCTGAATAATATATTTCAAGATGTTATAGCCATCTTGAAGATATCCAAAAGTCACAAAATTCATTTTAGGTAATCACCATGGTTACTATTTTTCCTCTACATTTTGCAACATGGAATACAGCATTCTTTATTAATAAAGATACTCTCAGTTGAACACAATTAAGGGTATTAGTTATATTATAAGTCTGTTTAAAAATTATTTTTTTGGAAAGAAAGCTTGAGATATTACAGAAAAACACTTGGAGAAAAGATTCATTTGCTTTCAAAACACTTGAATCCATATAAGAGTTAAGGTTGATTGCAGCTAAAGACACTAATTACTAATGCTTTGTTGAGCAACTAGAAGAAAAGAGAAACATATGGGACTACCTGAGACTAAAAAGCTTCTGCACCTCAAAAGAAACAGTGACTAAGATACAAAAGCAGTCCACAGAATGGGAAAGAATATTCACCTAATACCCATCTGATAAGGGGTTAATATCCAGGATATATCAGGCACTGGTAGAACTTTACAAGAAAAAAACAAACAGCCCCATCAAAAAATGGGGAGAAGAAATGAAAAGAAACTTCAACAAGGAAGAAATTCGAATGGCTAAAAAACATATGAAAAAATGCTCATCATCACTAATCATCAGAGAGATGCAAATCAAAACAACAATGAGATACCATTTTACACCACAGAGACTGGCACATATTCAAAAGAGCAAGAACAACAAGTGCTGGCGTGGATGTGGGGAAAAGGGGACACTCATCCATTGTTGGTGGGAATGCCACTGGTACAGCCTTTCTGGAAAACAATATGGACATTCTTCCAAAGACTAGAAATTGAACTCCCATTTGACCCAGCCATACCACTCCTGGGAATAAACTCTGGGAAGCCAAAAAACACCGCAGCGGAAACACCATCCCTACTTTTACGTTCATAGCAGCATTATTCACAATAGCCAGAATCTGGAAGCAACCAGAGTGCCCTAGGAATTGATGACTGGATAAAGAAGCTTTGGTATATCAACACAATGGAATACTATGCAGCTGTTAGGAAAAATGAAGTTATAAAATCTGCCTATAAATGGATGGACATGGAGAAGATTATGTTGAGTGAAATTAGCCAGAAGGAGAGAGACAGAAACAGAATGACTACATTTATTTGCATGACATAAATATATATGTACATATTATGATACCAATATCCAAGGTCAAGTGAAACATGACCTTGTAACAGGATGTCTTGTCAAAGGTGGAAATTATCACAAACGTGTGGGAGTCAGAGGCTAGGTAAGACAGAAAATGGAACAGTGTTCTAACAATTGTGGAGGGTACTAATACCAACCTAGAACTGAGTATTAAATACAGGCAAAAAGATACACATGACAACAGGCAAAAAGATACACATGACAACCCTTTAATGTATGTTCTGTAATCCATAGTCTGGAAGGGAAGGAAAAGAGAAAGAGAGAGAAAGGGAAAGAAATAAAGAACCTGCCATGAAGGAGGGCTGGGGAGGGGTAGGGAACCTGGTAGTTGGTGGTGGGAGATGGGCACTGGTGGAGGGATGGGTGATGGAACACTGTGTGACTGTATCACTGTCTTCCCGTTCATCATCGATTTGCTCGAGTGGGCCCCAGTAACATCTCCATATGTCCTGTCTCATGTTAGTAGAGCCCAAGGGCACCTGCTTGCTCCAGGAACATAAAGAGCCTTAATCCATTCCGGAATGAGGTCTATAATTGTTACTGGTATTTGGCATATCAAATACAACATGGGTAGCTTGCCAGGCTCTGCTGTGCATGTAGCATTCTCTTGTATGACCAAAACCCAAATACGAACTTTTTAATTGTATATCTTTGTAATTGTATATCTCACAGTGGTATAATAAAATACTTTAAAAATATGTTAATTTATTATTGTAAGGGAAATGCAAAAGTTTTCACTCCACACCAATTAGAATGGCTGTTATAAATAACAATGAGTGTTAATGTGAATGTAGAGAAGAAAAACCAGTTTTGTATATTGGTGAAATTGTAAATTTGTGCAGCCACCATAAATGGTGTTTGCCCAACTGTAAAAAAATAGTAATAATAACAGCAAGATCCAGAAATTCTAGTCCTATTTATTTGAAGACTATGTAAACACTAATTTGAAATAAACACTACTTATAGTAACCAAACTATGGAAACAAGCTAATTTTACAGGGACAATTATGGGATTAAGATGCGCTATATGTGCAAAAAAAATTTTTAAGCATGCTATATATGCATGTTATAGAGCCTGGCAAGCTACCCGTGTCGTATTTGATATGCCAAATACCAGTAACAATTATAGACCTCATTCCCATGACCTGATGAAATGGTCTGAGGCTCTTTATGTTCCTGGAGCAAGCAGGTGCCCTGGGGCTCTACTTTCTTGAGACAGGTCATATGGAGATGTTACTGGTGCCCGCCGAGCAAATCGATGATGAACGGGAAGACAGTGATACAGTGATATATGCATAGTGTGATATATGTATACTACTTAGTTCTAAAAAAGATGAAACATTGCCTTTTTTGATTATATGGATGAAACATGAGGGGATTATATTAAGTAAAAGAAAATGAAAAGCAAATGCCATATAACTGCATTCATTTGTGGAATACTAAGAAATAAATCAAATGAACAACAAAAAGAACCACAGACTGAGCACAGAACGTTGGTTAACAATGGGGAAAGGAGTAGGGTCAATTGGTTAGTGGTGGGTGTTGATAAAACTTTGGGTGGTCATTCATATAATACATACAGTTACTGAGCTGAAAGTGAACTTTTGGTGGTCAGTCATATAATGCATACTTTACTGAGCTAAGAATGAATTAAAAAACCTTGAGTCTTTAGTGCCATAAAACAATTTTATGTGAAAAATAAATTTAAAACGTTAATCTTTTATGACTGTGATACATAATAGAAAAATGATGTTTTAAACTGTGCTGAGTTGAATTGGGTTTTATTTCTGCCAGTTAATAGCTGTTACCTTGCCAGGTTACCTTTTTATCTGAAAATAGCTAAAATAATATAAAAATAAACTAAAATACTGTATCTGTGTAAAAAAAAAGAAATGTTTAAGTCACAGCACTGAATATACTTGCCTGAGCTCTGCTAGGTGTGACCCCTAGGGGAAAAAATAGCCAGGCATGGTCCCTGGGCACTGCCAGATGGGCCCCCGCCAAAGATGTTTTAACTGGTCTCCTCTCTCTGTCCTTATTGCCAACACTTTGAGTGAAATGCTAGCATGATATTTCTACCTGCCCTCTATGCACGACCACCGAATTCCCCCTCACTCATCTGGTAGATTTCCATACCAACTCCTGTAGCCATCCCATCTTCTGTGTTTCTTATCGTCCCCCTTGTGACTATTGACCTTATGGCCTGGGCCGTGCTTTGATTCACTGTTTTTCACTATCATAAAAAAAAACACTTATGGGACTTATAAAAGCAAAAAATGTACAAATAAAAGATAAACTCACATATAACCCCAATGAAAATAATCACTGTTCACTTGTGTCACTTGTATCACTTGTCTTCATGGATTTACTCGAGCGGGCACCAGTAACATCTCCATATGACCTGTCTCATGCTAGTAGAGCCCAAGGGCATCTGCTCGCTCCAGGAACATAAAGAGCCTCAATCCATTCCATCAGGTCATGGGAATGAGGTCTATAATTGTTACTGGTATTTGGCATATCAAATACAACATGGGTAGCTTGCCAGGCTCTGCCACGCAGGAGAATGGTTATTACAGTGTATAGATGTGAAAGATCTTGGGAAGGACCTGGTTCTAACTTCCGTTATTGTTTAAGCACAGCTGTGGGTCTGGAGTGTCTCTCTTCCGACTGCTGGGTGTGGTGGCTGGGAGCTTAAAGCCACGCCCTCTGACATGGAGGTGGAGGAATGGGAGAAGGAGCCTGAATCCCCCTCCAAGTCTGGCCAGTGAGCCCTAGGAGCTATGTTGGAGTCGGCCAGGGGCTGGCTGAGACATTTACTACCCTCTGGAACTCCATGGGCTGCTTCCACGTGGGGCCAAGCACCACAGCTATGGGTCTGGAGTGGTTGGGTTTGGAGTGTCTCTCCTCTGGTTGCTGGATATGGTGGCTGTTAGCATTTCATAAATTCCCCAGTGATATATGCTAAAACTTTTAGGGGTGTCCATAGTAGATATTTAAATAAGAAAATTGGGATCATCCAGTGTACAGAAGCACAGAGCACTTTGCATCCATTTTATTCAACTTTACTGTATAGTAGAGACCACTTTTTATCAATGTTCCTCTCCCATATTACTCTTTAAAAATATTGTTTCATGGATAAACACATCATAGATTATTCATCTCTCTATTTTTAAATATATAATAGCTTTCAGTTGCTTTTATAGTATTAAAAACACTTTTAAAATCCTTGCAGAAAAATCTTTACTTCCATACAATTACTCACATAGGATGAATTCCCGGAAGTGGAGCCTCTGGGTCCAAGTCCCACCATTTGTTGTAGCCACCTCCAGAATCCTTCCAGGAATAGGAAAGCAAGTGCCCTCCCACCTCATCCCCATGACACAAGGGGACCAAGGTACCAGTTCCTTACCAATCCAAGGCAATTATCTTTAAAATCTCTTGCTACAGCAAGTAACAAAATAAATGATCTTATTTAAAAGTCTGAATTCTTTCCCCACAGGGGTGGCCTGTGTAATCCAGGGTACTGCTGGGCTTGAGCAGACCCACAGACTAGGTCCTTGGCATTGAGCAGCCAGCCCAGATGGCTGAGAATTGCTGGGTGGTCTCCTGGTGCCTCCTGTGAGCTGCAAGGGAGAAAAAAATACTCGTATTCTTTTGATTAGAAAACCTGGATTTTTCATAGGTTATTGTATTCTTTCCTTTGAGAGCTGACTTAATATCACTTAACATCCATTGACTATTTTTTTTATTAACCATTTTTTATTAACCCACAACCTTTGCAAAATTCTAGGTACCAACAATCTCTACGTTGGATGGCTTTTAGACTCTCATTTCCATCACAGAGCCTGCCTCAAGGGCTTCAGAAACAAAACACCAACTGGTTGGTATTCCATCATTTTTAAACTGATCCTGTTCAACTTTTCAACATCCACTTCCGGTTCCAAGCCCATCTTGTGCTCTCTCAGTGCACAAGGCCTTTCTCCCATTTTTGCAAACAAGAAACTGGGAAGTCTTCCGTTATGCCACCCCAATTCCAACAGTCATTAAACCCGACTATTCCCACATCCACAAAGATCTCCTGCCATCATTTCTTCTAGCCCTTTCCACCTACTGTGGCTAACGCCTAACTTTTCTGGCTACTGTCTAACTTTTCTGGCTCCTGCAGAATCCTCTCGGCTTCTCTCAGCCTATTTCCACTACCTTCTCTTGTTTCTAGAGCTACAAGGGAGGGGACTCCCAAACAATGCTCAGGGACCCAGGGGCCACTCCCCATGATATTGAGCCAAATAGGTGGCATGGTTCAATTCTAGGGCTCTGTAATGGGAACCACGCAGGGACCACCATCACCACCCCAGTGTTGGGGACGCTGCCGGGGTCCCAACAGTGCCGGGAAGCGAGTTCCCTTCTACCTCCAAGCCAGCAGGGAATGGATGAAGACTCAGGAATCCAATGCAGTTTTAAAAGGCTTTGCTTATCACAGGTTCAGGCATACAAATCCACAATAGGAAAAACCCTGTGCTTAGGATTCCTGGCTAGAACCCCAGCCACGTGTAGGCCAAAATGGTGGCCACCATGTGTAAAGGCCCTGTAAAGAGGAGACAAAGACAAGACTCCCAAGAAGGGTGCGAGCTCACCAAGAGAGAGCCCAAAAAGAGAGCGTGAGAGAGGAAGCAGGCTAGTTTTGTACCCCTGCAACTCAGACCTCCCACTGTTATGGGAAGCAGGCAGGGTCAAATGCCCTCAGGCAATTTCTCCCAGCACCTCACCTAGGCCCTTTTATATGTTAATGTCTTGAGCCAAGATCTGCCTGGAAAAGCCTTTATAGGGTAGAGAAGGGGGTTTCAAGATGGAATGCCTCTGTACCAAAGTCCTGGAAAAGCCTTTATAGGGTAGAGAAGGGGTTTCCAAGATGGAATGCCTCTGTACCAAAGTCTAATACTAATGCCAGTTAAATATTTCTCCAAGCCTTCACAAGTCTCATCTAATTCACGGTAGTTTTGTATTTAGTTGCCTTTGAGTTATCAGGGAGCCATGCTTGCTTGCTTGGAGGCAAACAGCATTTCTCTCTGGTCTAATTATTTAGGGATCTAACGTGGCCAGGCAAATATGCTGGTAAGATCTAGCTAGTCCCACGATGATTGTGGTAGCATGAGAGAATATTTATACCAGCCAGTACAGAATACATGTTCAGATAAACTGCCACATTTAGACTACCCCCCCTTATCTGAAGCGATTTGCAGGCGGCAATCCAGGGCAGATGCCGAGGCTCTTAGAGGAGTCCTGCAACACCCCAGCACTGCTCCACATCTACACCCAGCAGTGTTGGCCATCTGTGCAGTGCCAAGGATCAGAAGTTGGAAGTCTCTCTTCCATTGGTCCCAACCCTCTGAGCTTGGTCCCCACACCCTACAGTCTTACTTTTTAAGGAAAAACTGTTCATTCTTAATGGCCTTTCTTGCTCCCAGTCATAAGAGGCTCAATTCCACCTCCTTACTTCCTGTCACCATCCCAGGATCTCCTTCTGATGAAGACTTAGAGACACGGTGTGCCCACTCAAGATGGGAACAAGTTCCCAGGCGTCATGTGGGAAACCAGTAAAAGAGGACCTCAATCTAACGATGAAGAAAATTTGAAGTACCAGCTCACACTGCTTTCTCCATCTTCACTCTGCTTCTCTCATTTTCGCAGGGGAACATTCGCAACCCATGGCCCTCTGTGAGCAGTGGGCTCTGGGCATCAGCTTATATCAGGGGAGCATTTCTATGCAAAAGAGGAAGAGAAAGAAAACAGATATTTTCTAAAAGACTTCTTTGGGTTCAAGAATGTGGATTGGGGGCCTGAGCGATAGTCCAACAGGTAGGGCGTTTGCCTTGCATGCAGCCAACCCAGGTTGGATCCTCAGCATCCCATATGGTCCCCAGCACCGCCAGGAGTAATTCCTGAGTGAAGAGCCAGAGGTAACCCCTGAGCATGGCAGGGTGTGACCCAAAAAGCAAATAAATAAAAATAAATAAATAAATAAATAAATATAAATAAATAAATAAAATGAAAAAGAATGTGGATTGAATTCAAGTATCACTGGTTGGTGAAGCAGTTTTGCCTCTGGGCCACAAGTGTGTGATGGCGTTAGAACCACCAACACACATGCTATGATGGAACATGAACCCCTACCAACATACATAAACGTGCACGACGGAACGAGAACCCCTACCAATATATGCGTAGGATGGGCCATGAACCCCTGCCAACACACGTGTGTGTGCTGGAACACAAACCCCTACCAATACAGATATATGACGGGAACATGAATCCTACCAACACTCATGTATGATGGACACACACACACACACACACACAGGGACAGTCGTCACAGGGGCCCCTTCTTGACACCCAGCCTGGCCCTGGTCCCATCGGGAGATGCTTTGCACTAAACAGCACCGGCAGGCACCTGGAGGGTGTGGGGGCTTAGGGTTCCGGAGCCCCGCTGGGCCTCCAGACTCTGCGGGCGCGGGAGGCGGGGGGTTCGGCCCCTCCCTGCGGCCGCCCGTTGCTCCCTCGGGCCGCTGGCTCCCCCGCTCGCCGGCTCCCCGACTGTCCCCTGGCCTCCTGGCCACTCGGCGGGGGTTGCGGGGCTGCGGGCTGGGCTCGGGCTGGGCGCACCTGACTCCGGCGGGCGGGCGGGGGGCGGGGCGGGGCGCGGGGCTGACGTGGCCGCGGCTGGCGGCGACCGTGCAGCCTCCCGGCGCGGGCGGGATGGGGGCGAGCGCGGCGGCCGCCTAGGCGCGGAGGACCAGGCAGCCGCGGCGCCCGCCTTCCGGCAGGGCCTCGCCAAGCGCAGTCTCCGCCGGCGGCGGCACGGCCCCGCGAAGGTCAAGATGGAAGAGATCCTGAGGAAGCTGCAGAAGGAAGCGTCGGGGAGCAAGTACAAAGCCATCAAGGAGAGCAGCACCTGGGCCCTGGGTAAGCGCGGGCGGTCGGTCAGCCGCGTCCCCGCTCTTCGCCGCGGGAGGCCGCGCGCCCGGGGCTGCCGCGGGGCTGGAGCTGCCCCATTGCGTGGGGCGCCCGCGCTGCGCGTCGCGGGGGCGGTAGGTCGCGCAATTGCAAGAGTTGACTCGGTGCATCGATGTGCGACATGAGAATCTGGCTTGTGTTGACAGCCGACCCGCTCCCCCTCTCTGCTATCTGGTTCTCCCTAGCCTTCCCCGGGAACCGCTGTCTTCGGCTCCCGCTGGCCTGGCGCCCAAGTCTCCGGCCCCCTGGACCCGGGTTCATTCCCCCACTCCTTGCATCCCGCATCCCTGAGGCTGGGGCGACCCATCCAGGGGCCTGGTTTTAGGGCGCCGTGGGCTAGAGGGAAGTTACCCCGTCTCCAGGCGCTGGCTAGTGCCGCCGCCGGGCAGGGAGAGCGGATTTCATTTGATTTTGCCAGCTTGGGAAGTATTCGCTTACGGGGTGGTTGCTGCTGAAAGATAACCTACGGGGATTGTATTGCGCTGCTCCTCGGAGGTGCTTCGCCCTTTCTGACAGGTGGGATCTAGATCCGGGAGCGCTGAGAGCATTTGCAAGAAGTTCCAGGTGGCGAATTTGTGTTTGCCATCAAGCTCAGGTGGCACAACAGCACCGCGGAGAAAACGAGAAAGGCAGGAGGAATTGGGCCAACCAAAAGGGTCGAGGTGGGAGTTTGGGGGACAGGGCTGCCTTCCGTGAAAGGAAATGCAGGGGCGCGGGGGGGGGAGGTCCAGGGCTGCTCCGTGGGTTCCTGGCCTTGATTGATTTCCCAATTGATTTCCCAGTTGCGGCTCAATTAAACCTTTTCCCCTTATCCAGAAAACAGGCGGCACTTGTGATGCCATATTGTACGGTGGGGCCTAAGCAGAGATGAGCGCCAAGAGCGTTGACCCCTAAATGTAGATTCTGGAGGTGTTTGTGGATCCCCTCACTATGTAAATGTTTGGGCGTGCAACCACAGTAACGTTATTTTTCAATACCCATGAATATCCTCCCTAAAATTGCCCCAGATACAGTCTCAGAAGTTTATCTTGTAGGCTGAACCAGAAGGTAGTCATTTAATTTTGCTGTCAAAGAAAAACGGACCAGATAAATAAGTGAGCAGCCAGGCTCTTAAAGCCACAGTACTGTTTTTGATCTGCCATTGTCATTCAGCACAGCCCTTCAGAGCTGGGTTCTAATGAAGGGTCACAGATGGCTGAGTAACATAATAAAGCCAGCCGGACTCCACTCTGAAGAGGCCATTCCTTGTGTGCATGATTCTTTTCCTTCTTTTCTTTCTGTAAATTAAGCAGACTAGATAACCGGGAGGAGAGTAAGCCGGCATTTTTCAGAGCCCGGCTTTGACGCTCAGCCTCTTGTTGCCTGTTTATGCTGCCCCAGAGAACCAGAGCTGTGGCCTCCAGGGCTGGCTGATAGGGAAAATGTAATTCATCTTCCAGTACCCGCTCTATGTACCAAGAGGATGAAGTGCATGAAATAGTTAATACCAATGCAGGGCATTTTGCGTTTAGAATTGGAAAACCAAGAAAATGGACCAAAGAAGAGTGAGTCAGAAATGGGGGGGGGGGGTAGGTGGAGGTGGGTGGAACTGGGCCTTGTGAAAGAGACTTGATGTGAGGACTACGTAAGCCTGGGGGCCTTTTATTTTTCTATTACTTTGTGTGTATTTATGAAGCCCTCCCCTAAACTGAACAGTAGAAGAAAATTCCTCCTCCTCTAAGGAGTTTGTTGGAAGAGCTCTTGGAGGGACCCTGTAACAAAGGAGGTAGTTTCCTCCCAGCCCCTTCCCACCATTTGATCACTGTTTTATCAGCCGCTGTCATTTCTTTACTGAGCGTAACTTCCTTTCAAAGAGCTTTAGAAGCTAGCTTCAGCCTCCTTTCTTATGGCTACCCCCACCCTAGCATTCAGCCTTCTCACCCGTCTTTCTGGAACATACTGAGCACTCCTCTTTGCTAATCCCTTCTACCAGGAATTTCCTTTATAGACTCCCAAGATCCAAGTCAGAATCGAAGTTTCCCCTGATCCCCTTAGTCCAGTCATCTGTTCCTGAGGGTATAGGGCCTGTCCCTGTGACTCCACAAGCAACTCCTACTTTGGTGGCAGTTACTTGGTACAGAAGAGTAGCTTCCGGAGTACCATCATTGAGACCGGAAACCAAGCACAAATTCAGGCTGACTTGAGCAAAAGGGTACCTAGTCACTCTATTAATGAAACATCCCCTGGGAAGCTCCCTGTGGATTGTGTTTGGTTCTGATCTAAAACATTATTTCCAGGTCTTTGCTCTACACTTGTGGAGTGACAGACGTGCTCTATGTGACAATGAGAGCAAGAGATGTCCATACTGAGGTCAGCTCCGGAGATAGGAGTCATCTCAGCTTAGGCCTTCATGGGGAACGAGGAGCCTCGATACTTGGAGCATCTAAAAAGAAAGGGGGCGCTTAGAGGTGAAAGAGGCAGATGCTGAGCGCAGGAGTCATCTCCCGTTGCTGCGCCAGAGGAGAGAGAGGGACCTGCCGGCTCACTGAGGGCACATGCGTCAGCACCTCATTTAGACTCTTCCTCCTGAGACCTCACTGATGACCTAAGTGACTCCTCATCACTCCTGCCTACTCCTAGATTCCACTTGTTCTTTTTTTGTCCTCATGGACCACTTGTCTCTCCCCGAACCAGTCTGGTTTTGACAAGCAATGCCATGATAAGCAGTGCCAGGACTTACCCGTCTTAGACCTGGATCACAATCTCATGAAAATCCCAGAGTCAGAGAAAGGGAGGTTTCTTCTAAGAAAATTAGGACGCTGCCTTGGACGGCAGGGGGTGGGTGCTGGTCAACCCTAGCAATAAAACGTTGGCTCTGAAGATGAAAGCTTCTTCATTCTGTCCTTTATGCTTCTTGGTGGGGCTGGGGACTCTACTCTGAGAAGCAAATCTTCAATACATAAATCAATACTAGAGGACTGATCTGAGTTTGAAGCGATTTCTTTCTCTTTCCTATTTATGCTTATAAGTGCTCATTTTAGAATATTGAAACAATGATGGGGAGGATAAAGAAAAAAAAGTAAAGTCACCCATGGCTACACTAGCCAGAGATAAAGCTGGTGGAGTAATTCCCATGGCACAGAGATGTGGCAAATAATGGCAGAGGATCAGAGGTCTTTTGTTTATTATTTATTTAAGTTTTTAACTTGAGGGTTTTCATCTGCGTTGTCAGTAATGCTTCGTGGAAAATCTGTTTTCTAACAACTGTATAACTGGCAAGAAGAAATATAGTTTTCTGTTAGTTTGGGTGACCTAGGTGGCAGGATATTATTAGTCAGTGAGGAAATGGCCTGAGGGAACAGAAAAGAACCTGGGAGGGGCACAGAGAGAGCCTGAAACAAAAGCCAGCCACCTTCTGGAGGCCAGTGAGCTGCCAGGGCAGAGGGGAAGGAAGGGACCAGCGAGAGGGGAAGGGGAGGAGAGGGGAGGGAAGAGGAGGGGAAGGGAGGGGAGGGGAGTCGGAGAGAAGTTAAGAAGCCTGACCGCCAAGCAGGAGGTGTGTTTTGCTCCACCACCCTCACAGCTCTCTCTCCACCTACTTTTACTTTCAGTCACAATTTCTGGCATTTTCACAGCCAACTGCTTGTTAGTACAGTGGACAAGCTGCTTGCCTTGCGCACAGCCAATTGGGTTCAATCCCTGGCATGGCTATGGTTCCTCAGGCCCTGCTAGGAGTGATCCCTGAGCACAGAGACAAGAGTAAAACCTGAGCATCACTAGAAGTGACCCAAATAGCAAAGAAATAAAAGAGGGTGGGTATTGTGGTGACAATGCTCTCATCTTCCTCATCTTCATGCTTCCACTGACTTTCTCCATCATCGTGTTTCTTCTCAGTGGAGAACAATAGCACACACCGCCCCATCTAGCCACCTGTGCTGACTCCTGCCTCACTCATTGCTGTGGCCATACTGCATGTAGTAGCCATCTCCATAGACCCGTAATCACTCCACCACACAGCCAGACGCTTCTTGATCTGTCCTGTCTCCTTTCCAGGTCTAGCTCCTCTCCCCAGACACCATGAGTTTCCTGGTACCTAAGATGAAGAAGGAGGCCCTTGGTACATAAGCAGAAGAAGGAGGCACTTTTTTCACTTCCCACCCTCGTGGAGTTGGACACATGAACGTCACAGCTTTAGTTCCATTGCCAAAAGGCAATGTGCACGTTTATATGTGCTCCGACAGCTGCCTCTCAAAGCAGCTGCCGACTCAGCACTGAAACAGGCAGTCAAATAGGGACCCTCTGGCTGTAAGTTTCAAGGGGAGGCATAAAACCAAGAAACATTTGGAGAGACAAGATATAATTTGAAAAGGAGTGATCCTGTTGCCAGCTTAGGATAAGGCCAGGCCCTCTCCAGAAGAGACCCCAGAGTTAACAGTCCTCCTCGACCTAAGCACCCTAATTTTGCCCCATTATCCTAGCTGACGCTGCATGGAAGACAAATGAAACTTGTGTCATCAGCCTCCCAAGGCAGTCAAGGCTCTTCCTTCAGGATTTGCTTGCAGCCCAGTCCGGTTTGTATAATCTCTTTCTTTTACAGCACTCTGTTTGGAAGTTGCCTGAAGCCCAATTCTGGGTGCAGAATTTTTTTCTTTCATTTTCCTGAACTCCTTTCTGAGGCTGCCTATGCCTTTCTTTGAGGGTGGGAAGTTTTCTTTATGTTCAGGGCTCCCTGTTTCTGGAAAAGCCTGAATTTTTCTTAGAATACTCTTCAACCACCTCTCCCCAGCACTCTCTCTCTCTCTCTCTCTCTCTCTCTCTCTCTCTCTCTCTCTCTCTCTCTCTCTCTCTCTCTCTCTCCTCTGCACACACACACACACACACCCACACACACACACAAGCTAACTCATTTCATGATTTGTCTTCTCCTAAAATTCTTTTCTGCAACCAAGACAAAATGGATGGTTGTCTTGGTACTTGGCACCAAATACCATCCTGGCCTTGGATGGAGGAGAGAACTGACTTTTCCTGTGGAGAGCCTGACAGTACCTCAACCTAAGGACCACAGCTTCCGAAATCCACACTGGACTTATATAGGCTAAATAGAGCACGTGGTTCTCAGCGACAGTGAGGCTGTCAGGAGGCTAGAGTCCATATCATGTGTGAGCTTGTGCACATTTTACCAGTCCTGACTTCCCCAGGCATAAGCGCCCATCAGCATTATCCTGGTGAGCCAGCCAGGTCTGAGGTAGCTTGTCCCATGTGGTAACCTCCTGCTGCTCTCTGGCTCCCTTTTGCACTTCACCAGCAGTAGCATCTCTCCTTTCACGTTATGTGCCATTATAGACACTCAAAGACTTCCTTTTTCTTGGCCCTTTCTTCTAGTTCTTTTTAGCATTTCTTAGCAGGAATGCATTTCAGGAGACAGATAAAAAATCCTTCATCTCTTGAGGAAAACCTCCATGGTTTGGCTGTTCAGTGATAGATGCTCCCATTTAGAGCTTACTTGGGCGCTGCCCCTGGGTACTGACTGCTGGACCCTGCAGGCTGAGGATTTAGTGATTCACTCCTGATGATTCTCAGCCAATCAGCAAGTTAATGCAAGGCATCAAAGATGCCAAGCCATTTGGGCTCTGTGGTGCTAGAGGCCACCAGAGTCCTGCCCAGGGGTAGAGCCTTCTAGGGCTCTACCCAATGCTTAGAGGGCTATGTGGTGCTAGAACCTGAAGCAGGGCTGGGCATTTGCCTTGCCGTATCTTAATCATGGATTAACTCCCTAGTGCCTGGGTCAGTTTTAGGCTTATCTCAGTCCTTTTATCTCCTTCCTCGGCCTTTGACCACAGAGCACTACTACGTATGACTCTCTGATCTTTCTATTTTGTTCATTGCTTTGATTTCATCCATTGTTTTGCCCCATGGGCTACAGCAGACCCAAAATTTCCATTGTTATATTTTGGCCTGTTCTTGCCCCTGAGTTTCATGGGTCCATTTAGTATCTTTTGTTCCTCTGGTCTCTCAGTAGGGTGTAGTAGTGTGTTTCTTTTTCCCAGTGAGAATGGTCCATGCTGAGAGAGCTTGTTGACTCTTAGCAATGAAGAGAGAAGTTAGAGCTGAAAAGAGATCTGTTGGAGCTTGTAACACTGTGTTCATAATGAATTTATTCATGATAAATTAATTCATAATAAATTTATTCATAATTCATAAATTCATTCATAATACATTTATTCATAATAAATTTATTATTCATAATAAATTCCGTCTTCCCCAGTATTCCTAACAGAGGTTCTAAAACCTTGATGATCTCCAAGTATTGGAAGTGATATCATCTGTCATGTTAATGAAGTGGCCAATGGCCCTACCTTGTGGTTAAGATTGGTTTTAGGAGAACCAACCCTATGATTAGAGGATTGGCACACTGAATTCCTCCCCTTGACCGCAGGGAGGGGAGAGGGGCTTGAGATTGAGTTTAATCACCATGGACAATGCCTTCATCAGTTGTATGATCTAATAAAGCATTCATTAAAAACCCGAAAGGATGGGGTTCAGAGAGTTCCTGGATTGGTGAACCCATGGAGATCTGGGGAGAATGACATCTTGGAGAGCATGGAAACTCTTCATTCTATTCCCATATTTTGCCTTATGCATCTCTTACACCTGCTTGCTCCTGGACTATGTTCTTTTATAATAAATCATGACTCTAAAATTGCTGAGTTCTGTGAGCCAATTTAGCAAGTTAGTGGAAACCAAAGAAGAGATCATGGCACTTCCAACTTATAACAGGTTGAACAGACACTCAAGTGACAACATGGACTGGAGATGCCAACCTGGACTGAAAGAAGGAGATCCAGATTTGCAGGACTACGGCCTTGACGTGGGGATAGTAAAACTGGGGAGTAAAATATAGGGCACCCATTTGCTGTCAGGAAGTTACTCGTTTGTATGGTGGAGCACCCCTACTAGCAACCCCCTATTACTACATATACATGCAGGTACACACTGAAATAGTGGGGAGGTGCTTAGACTTATGGAGATAGAACGGTGTTTATTTGGGCAAGAGAATAGTGAGCTTTTTGTAATTGCCACAGTTTTGGGTATTGATGGTGGGAGTAACCCACAGCTGTGATAACAATTCCAGGTTGGAATAATGAGATTTGGGGTGTCCTCCAGTCAGTGGTCCTCACAGTAATCTACATGTTATAAATGGGAGAATAATGAGATGCCATAGTTAGTGCTTGTAAACTTAATGTTTTAAAAATATGTTATTATTGGGCCGGAGGCGATAGCCCAGCGGGTAGGGCATTTGCCTTGCGTGGCGCCCATGCCGGCCAGGGTTCGATTCCCAGCATCCCATATGGTTCCCCGAGCACCGCCAGGAGTGATTCCTGAGTACAGAGCCAGGAGAAACCCCTGAGCATTGCTGGGTGTGACCCAAAAAGCAAAAAAATAAAAAAATTTAAAAATATGTTATTATTTAAGGATATTAAAATGATATTTTCAAGGAAATAGCTTTTCTTCTCTGTTTTTATTGCAAGATTGTGACATTTTAGCAAATTGTGCAGTTTAGTCAGTTGTAATTAGATTAAATTAGCATTCTAGTTCAGTTTAGACATTTTACTATTTGTTCTGTGCCTTAATGGCAAAATACATCCCAATTTTTAACCTTCCTAGGACTACAAATCAAGGAGGTAATATTTTTAAATATAACTGAGTTGCATACAGATAATGGAAACTTGATCAATTTATAGTTATAGGAATTTCTAGGGGAAAAAAGAAACCAACATACATTCAGATTCTCAGTCTTTGCATGTTTTTTTTCTGACTAGATAAATTTCCTTTTACAGAAACCCTGGGTGGTGTGGATACAATTGTCAAGATTCCTCCACACTTGCTGAGGTAAGGGGAACGGCATTATATAGTCCAAATGAAAACTGCCTGTTGTGTTTTTCTGAAAGCTGAAATAACCTTATCAGTATATTGGATTTTCATTTTCTGACCTGCGACACCTATGGCATCAGTGAATGGGGTTGTCTTCTGATTAGCAGGATGGGAATGTGATCTCACTGATTTCCACATCTCTATAACTTGCACGAAGATTGTGATCCAATAAAGTCAGAGGTGAACTGGTAAAATTGGTTAAAGAGAGAAATCACCAAAACCTTTATGAGGATATATACAGCGAATATTTTATTCATCATAGAATCTGATGGAATGGAGGATGCAATCTTACACCCTGTGGTATTTAACTTCTCACTAGTCCCTGGATATCAGCTACTATTTGCAATCAGTATTGAGCCCCTAAATAGTGAGGCTGTGTCCCCTCACTCCCCAGGCACCCCCAAGTCCCAGCATCCTGACTTTCTCCCACTATCCCCACCAACATCTTGTATGGGAAAGGTACAAGCTCACTGTGAAAATCTGGAAAGAAGGATAAGAAGGCTATTTCTTATTATAAGGATAAAGTTAAGATTAGCCCCTAAAAACGGATTAGTGGATTTTCAAAACGAACTTTTCCTCACACAAATTTTTATGAGTAATAGGACGTTTTATTTACTTTTTTGTTTCCTGCTTGTTTCTTAGTCACTGCCACAAGTATATTGACATTTTCTAATGTCAATGTGCTTTCTTCAAATTTAAATATTTCAGATATGGTTCTAACTTAAGGTTAGTAATTTTCTTAAATCCATCAGCATTTGGATTATTTTCATATTTTTCTTAGAGATTATTAAAAAGAATGACCCTAGCAGTTTTTGAATTTATATTTCTTGGTGAGTAATAGTTTATATATTGTCAGCACTCTGATTTATTAAGAATTTTCTTGCTTTTCAAGTAGATGGTAGTAGGTAGGCTCTCAGTTCGTGCATTTACTGATGAATCATGCGACCGCTTCTCTCCCCCTTGGCCGTGCACAATGGGGGAGAGATTGGCTTTCTCTGTGGAGTCCAGATGCTGAAAATGGCTGCCCACATGGTGCAAGGGTTCCTCCTGACTTCTTGTGAGGCTTTATTGGGATGATGGGCCAAAGCTAGAACCTGCCTTTCTGAGAGTATCCTGCCCACATGGCAGAGCCTGAAAGTTACCTGTGTCATATTTGATGTGCCAAAACAGTAACAATTATAGACCTCATTTCCATGACCTGAATGAATGGTTTGAGGCTCTTCCTGTTCCTGGAGCTAGCAGATGCCCTTGGGCTATACTAACTCGAGACAGGGACTTATGGTGATGTTACTGGTGCCTGCTCGAGCAAATCAATGAACGGGAAGACAAGTGATACAAGTGATTCAAGTAGATGAAACAAGAATTATGTTTCTATCTTTAAAAAATGTCATTACCTCTCCTCTAATACCTGCTCCAAGTGAAGGAATTGTAAGAAAATACATGTGTTAAACAAACTGTGCTCTGGTCTGTACAAAGCTTCACATGAACAGAATATCTGGCAACAACTTTGTTGCCTAGAGGGGTGATGTCCAAGATGGGGTACCCAAATACTTAGGAGAGGGTGAGGACTTCCAAGGGGCACAAACGCATGGACAGTATGAAGGAGAACATTTCCTGAAACCCAACTTCTGTGGGTCTTTCTTAAAACTGATTGCATCCTATCAGATTTTGTCACATCTCCTTTTCCATCTCACCCTTAACCTTTTCTTTCCTCTCCCCAGTGGGAAAGCTCAACTTTTACCCATCTGCTTTAGGTCTTACTGCGGTGTGTGGCTCTGGGGTGCATAATTCTCTTCCTATTAACAAAGAATTATGGAACCATCAGAGTTGAAGGGAATGACTCTAGTTCCAGGTTATGTACTTTTGGCAGGTTAATTTTTACTTCTTGGCCTTTAGCTAAATTAAAGAGTTAATGTCAGTTAAAGACATTTCACAAAAAAATTTTATTAAGTCTTTTTCACTCCCTTTTATTCATATAAATAAGATTCTTCCTGTATACATCTACACTAATGAAAATAAAAGTATGGAACTGATGCTAGCCCCCCACCCTATTATCACACAGAGATTATTCAGCTCTAGGTATTTGAATTGAGGAGAAAAAAAAGACTTGCTATCTATTTCTTTATAACTGTATTTTCAATAAAGTTCTCCTTTCCATGTTAACTATATTAACAGACTTATAAATAATTATTAATGGTGTTTGGATCAATTTTGTGCGTTAGTGCTGCTAGTTCAAACTAGAGGAAAATTGAACACTTTTAAACCTTACGGCTGCCAGAAAATAGAAAAAAAATGCTGTTCATTTTATTGCAGAGAAATATAATAGGGAGATTAATAAAAAGTCTCTCAAGCATTAAAACACTGAGAGAAAATTCTGCAGGAGAAATGAAACAGATGTATGAGTTCAGGGGGAAACAGAACAATGCAGCATATTTGAAGGCTGAAGAAGAGTTTTCCCGTATTTTTGTATGGGTGAAGGTGTATGGTATTTAGATTTCACTAGGTCCATTTAAATGTGCTACAGTGTAGTTAAAATGTTAAGCTATTCCAATATGGCAGGTTATATCCCTTGTCATTAAAATTATGGTAAGGAAGTTTAAAATGCACCTTAATAGGTGGGATAAACAAGAACTGAAAAAAAATTACAGAAGCTAAATGAGGAAAGAGTTGTTTCCTGATCCAAACGGTGATTAAGCCTGCAACAAGGTTTTGTTTTGTTGTTTTGTTTTGTTTTGTTTTGTTTTGTTTTGTTTTTGGGGGGATCATCATGCTCAGGGTTTCAAGCTCACTGCTCAAGAATCATTCCTGGCTGTGCTCAGGGGACCATATATGGTACTGGGGGTTGAACATAGGTCGGCTACAATTAAGACAAGTGCCTACCCAATATACAATTTCTCTAGTCCACTAACTTTTAAAGGCCATGGATCTGTGGTAGGAGTCTGCCTCCAATGTTAAGGAATAATATCAGAAACAGTTTCTGGTCTACTAATTGAGAATGTCCATCAAGAGACAATTGAAACTTCGCAAGTCACGCGTGCGTGTGTGCGTGTGTGTGTGTTTGTGTGTGTGTGTGTGTGTGTGTGTGTATAAATCATAGTATTAATGGATCTGAGGTCATATAATTCATTCTCTGTTTGGTCATTTGAAAAATATAAACTCTCATTCATGGTCTAGAAATTAATCCCAAGGTTAGGTTACCACTGGAACAGCCTAGAAAAGTTGTATAACCCATGGAAGGTAGGCACATAATTGGTGGGAGGGATTTCAGATGTGGATGTGTGGATAATAGATATAGGCATCTTTTTCTAGCTTTGCCATTTTTAAAAATATTTTATTATACCACCATGAGATATACAATTACAAAGATGTCCATGTTTGGGTTTCGGGCATACAGTGTTCCAGCACCCATCCCTCCACCAGTGCCCATTTCCTACCACCAATGTCCCCAATCCCTCACCCCCTCCCCTAGCCTGCATCTATGGCAGATTCTTTATCTCTTTTCTCTCTTTCCCTCTCTCTCTTTTTCTCTCTTCCTTCTCTTACACATTGTGGATTGCAATACATACATTTAGAGGTTATCATGTATATCTTTTGCCTATATTCAATGCTCAGTTCTAGTCTGGTATTATCACTTTCGACAATTATTAGCACACTGTTCCCTTCTCTGTCTTACCTAACCTCTGATTCCCACACATTTGTGGTAGATTCCACCTTTGACAAGACCTCCTGATCCATGTTTTGCCTGACTTTGGATATTATTATCATAATATATATGCATATATATATAATGCAAATAAATGTAGTCATTCTATATCTGTCTTTTTCCTTCTGGCTAATTTCACTCAACATGATCCTCTCCATGTCCATCCATTTATAGGCAAATTTCATAACTTCATTTTTTCTAACAGCTGCATAGTATCCCACTGTGTAGATGTACCAAAGTTTCTTTATCCAGTCATCAGTTCTCGGGCACTCTGGTTATTTCCAGATTTTGGCTATTGTGAATAGTGCTGCTATGAAAATAAAAGTGTAGATGGTGTTTCTGCTGTGTGTTTTTGGCTTCCCAGGGTATATTCCCAGGAGAGGTATAGCTGGGTCAAATGGGAACTCAATTTCTAGTCTTTGGAGGAATGCCTATATTGTTTAGCATCACCATTATTAGAGATAGAATTCTGAGTGTTTACCCTAATGATAAAACACACATGCCTGTCTATTAGGATGTGTGTTATTGAGTTTTAGGTGTGCGGTTGTTCAATCGGGCACCCTTGTACAGTAAACTGAGCCATAGGATTGAGACATTGCACCCACAAGCTTTGACTCTGAGGTTTTGTGTGCTGAGGGAGAAGAAGGAAGACAGCGGTTGGAGAACACTAATATGTGGTAGCAAGTGTAAATTTTAGGAAGTTTTCCTTTGTGTTACTGCTATTGATGAAAACCTTTATAGATTTTTTGAGTTGTATGGAAAAGCTAATCATTATAGTCAATAAGTCTGATTCATCATTCCACTCTATTATTAGGAAAGTGCGATATAGTAAGATTCAAAGTAATGGGCTTTCCCTATGTCAGTCACTTCCTTCTGTAAGTCTTTTCATTCTCTTATTCATCTTCCAGGCATTTAATCCCATAGCCTGTTTCATCTTTTTATTCACCATGGAATCTTTGAGAACCTTCTCAGAAAAGGTCAAGTTCCCTGAACCCCACATGGTACCCTTGGATACCCCAAGAATGAACCTTAATTAGAGCTAAGAGTAGCCTCTAAGTACCAATGGGTGTCACCCCAAAAGCAACACCCCCAAATCTAGTCAATATAAATATTTGCTCATGAGAATTTGGTTATATTATTTATTTTCTTCAATTGTATTTAGTATATAAGAAAGAAACAGATTCCAAAGCCTTTTCTTGCATTCTCCTAATTTTTTAAAATTGGATTGTTCCCATTTCAGCAACATAATCACCTAGAAGTAATTATTTGCAGATTTTTATTATCATTTGTTTTGGAAAGTGTTATACAGATGAACTCAAATATCAAATATCAAAAACTGCTGCTCTGTTTTTTTTTACCTTTGATTGTTTTTTATGTTAGATTAGCATTCTGATAATTACAAATGTTGTTCTGGTCATTAGTGTGTATTAACAGTGAGGCTTGAAATGGAAAGAAAACAAGAATATTAAAAGACCTAAGGCTATGTTATTATTTTTTGCTATTTTGCCATTGATCACTCTGGGGCCTTCACACACCAAAGTTTGGGTGACACTAGTTACTGGATTTAGTCACAAAACATTCCAGGGAGGAACCCCCAACAATGCATTTTAAATGGAATTATGGAGTGGTTTGAGGCATTGCTTATTTTTGTCTTGGGCTCTATGAGCAAAATCCACTCTAACTATTGATGTATGGGCAATGATCCTACAGAGATAGCCATTGATGCAATGTGTCTGGAGAGCTTCAAGGTCAAGGATGGACAAAAGCCAGAACCTTTTTTTTTAAATTTTATTATACCACTGTGAAATTACAGTTACCAAATACCAGAGTGTTCATATTTGGGTTTCAGTCATACAGTGTTCCAGCACCCATCTGTCCACCCGTGCCCATGTCCCTCCACCAGTGTCCCATGATTTTCCCCCCCCCAGCCTGCATCTATGGCAGGCTATTTTCACTCTCTCTCTCTCTCTGTCTCTCTCTTCCTTCTTTTTACACTATGGCTTGCAAAACATACCATTAGAGGTTATCATGTATATCCTTTTGCCTACTTTCAATGCTCAGTTCTATGCTGGTATTATCATTTACAATAATTATTAGATCCCATGGGATGTCAAAGATCACGTGGCCGCCCACCTACAAGATGGTCCGACTTCCTTGACAAGACCCTG
Organism: Cryptotis parvus; assembly: GCA_021461705.1. Classification (NCBI taxonomy): domain Eukaryota; kingdom Metazoa; phylum Chordata; class Mammalia; order Eulipotyphla; family Soricidae; genus Cryptotis; species Cryptotis parvus. The sequence goes on along the minus strand of JAJIBD010004413.1, from coordinate 127,135 downwards.
AAGGAACGGTTTGAGGCTCTTCATATTCCTGAATCAACCAGATGCCATTGGGCTACACTGGCACGTGATAGGGTCCAATGGAAATGTTACTGGCGCCCGCTCAAGCAAATCGATGAATAACGGGATTCAAGTGACCAAGTGATTAGTACACTGTTCCTTTCTCTGAATTGTATAACCTCTGACTTCCGACATTTGCAGTAGGGTTCTTGCAGCTGACAAGACCTCCTGATCCATGTTTTGTCTGAAAGGCCAGAACCTTTTTAGGAAAAAACATTTCCTACATTATTTAGTAGTTATGTGAAAAATCATTCTTCTTTCCTCTACTCATTTTTACTTTTGATTTGGGGGTGAGTTTAAAGAGTCCCTCATGAGGACCTTGTATCTTCATACTTCTCACCTTTTTCCCTTCTTCCACAACACAGTCTTTCATGTGTCTTCACGGAGTTGTCTAAAGTCTGGATTAGTGGGTCATCATGATGTCCCTGTCCTCAAGAAGCCATTGAGGGCCAAGGAGATAGCAAAAGGGCTGGAGTGCATGCTTTGAATGTGAGACCCCCCAAGTTTGATCCTTGGACCAGGCTTAGATTGGGGTTATTATTTGTAAGTCCTTATTTTACAAGGAAGGTAACTTGGGATGTTTCCTAGTAGAGACAGAGACCTAACAAGTTGCCACCATAGACACTGATGCCATTGTTATTTGCTATTAGTTTTTTAACCAAATGATAAGACACAAAAGCTACTGATAACATTGTTGGTAACTAATAAATGATCTGTTTTCTGTTCTCTAACCTCCTTCTATTCTGTATTTTTTACCTCCTATGTCTCCTAACTTTTCCCCAGTGGTTTTGGAAAGCAGGTGATAAAACCACAATAACATGGTCATTCATGGAGTTTTCAAGACTGTCATGGGGCATTTGGTGGGATGAAGGGTGGATTGATGACTGGGCTCAGGATCTGTTTCTGGCCCTGTGCTCAGGAGTGGTCCCAAGCAGTGCTCAGGCGACCATAGGCAGTGCTGGGATTAAAGCCAGAGTTGATGGCATACAAGGCAAATGCCTTAATCTCTGTACCATTTCTAGCCCTTAATATTATGGCTTTTATTACATTTTTTCAGAGCTGAGGTGTGTTTTTTGAGGATGTTCTGGATGGTTGATGGTCTGACATTGAAAAAGACTTGGTCCCCTGAATGAACCAGAGCCACAGCAGAGCCTGGCAAGCTACCCGTGGTGTATTTGTTATGCCAAAACCAGTAACAATAATGGACCTCATTCCCAACGAATGGAGTTGTTACCAGTGCCTGCTCGAGCAAATCAATGAACAATGGGAAGACAGGTGACAGGTGACAGGTTCTTGACTCAGGAGAGAACCCTTCCCTGGCTTCTATCTTCCGAGAAATCACACATCTTCTGCGCTATTTAAATTCCTTAAAGTTGGTACATTTGATGGAATGTTTGTGTTAATTTTAAGGTTTTTAAAAAGTAGCATTATAAACATTGACACTGTTGTAAACACACTACTAAAACTATAATTTTAAAACAGCATTGATAACTTGTTCATTTAGATTACAGTTTTCCAGTGCCCCTTTAAATTTTGCTTCCCTCGCCCACCCTGGTTTTGGTACATGTACTCCATCCTGTTGAAAAGCTTTGTTTTAAAGTCAGTGGAACCCTTAGCAGATACTACACTTGATCTTAGCCAAAAGGCCGAGAAGTGATTAAAATAAAGCTAGAAAAGAATGGGAAGCAATTATGTTTATGATTTTCTCCAAGCATAAAATGCTGATGAATATGATCCCACCCTTTAGAAAAGATTAGCAGTGCCCCAAATCAAGACAAGGAGGAACATAATAAGATGATATAAATGTCTGGATCAGACAGGCGGGGGAAAAAAGTGCTGGGTTGGAGAGAAGAGGGGAGAACTCCCCTTTAAGTTTCATCAGTAAATGCTCGTGTTGAGAGCCTTCTACTGAGACTATACCACCTACACGGTAAAGCCTGGCAAGCTACCATGTTTTATTTACTTTTTATGCCAAAGACTAGTAACTATTATGGACCTCAGTTCCATAACCTGAAGAATGGTTTCAGGCTCCTCCTGTCCCTAGCAAGTAGATGCCCTTGGGTTGCACTTGCTTGTGACAGGACTAATGGAGATGTTACTAGTGCCCCTCGAGCAAATCGATGAACAATGGGAAGACAGTGAGACAGTGACAGGAACCCTTAGCAGCACTTTCCATGCAGGAACAACTCTGCCGAATGTTTTTGTTTTTAAATTTTCTGACAAATATATTGAAAGAAAGCATGAGCTGTATGTGCCAGTAGCATCTGCCTTAAGATGAAGTGATTTCTTCTGCTTTGTGGGGCTGCCATCACTGGGGGTGGGCGGGGCGGGGGAGTATGAAGTAGGGACGGACCTGACAGTAATTGCTCTCTGCACCAAGCTGCCTATTTTACAAATCCACCGTGAGAAGAAGCGGAAGGTTCAGAAGAGTGGTCGCCCACCTGCTTCACCACCTCTACTGCCTTTTGCCGCACCCCACCACCATTTCTGACTAGTTAGAACAAATGCGACTAATCTGACTAGCTAGACAAATGCTACTAATATAAGCGCCCCATCAATTAAGCATTTTTCTCCTTTTATTGACCATTTAGGATTTGGATTAGTTTGGGGACCAGGTTGATAGTGTAGAGGGGAAAAAGTTTGCGCTGTGCACAGCTGACCCAGGTTCAATCCCCAGCACCATATTATAAGAACAAAAGTGCCCTTTAGGAGTGATCCCTAAGCACACTGCCAGGAAGGAGTCAATCCCTGAGCACTGCTGTGTCCTCCTCGTATTTTTCACAAAATTCTTCCTAGACACTTATCCATCAGGTTGGTTATCATTCCAGAGTTCTGTTCTTAGACTCTCTCCTCTATGAAACGTTCATATTTACATATGATTGGCCTTTGCGTCCTTTCACTTAGTGTCCTCAAAATGTTTGCAGGATGAAACTGCCTCTCCAAATTTTGCATCCCTGGTCCTATGGAGACAATGCCATCCTGTCTATTCTTATAAAACAAGAGTATGTGGAAGATTCTGTGCCAGAATGGGCATTGGCAATAGAACCTGCAATATCTCATTGGGTACAGAGGTAGATTCCAAAGTTATGTTCAGAAACACAGCTTGGATTGATCCGTTGAAACTATGAAAGTAATTGAAGTGATCAAAGTCTCAGTATAGCCTTAATTACTAAACCTCTTGTTGTTTACCCAACTCTGACTAGCCAACTATGTTTTGTCAGGGGCAGTGAGTTGGGGGCTGCTTGTGATTAATGTTCCATGTCAAGGAACACTGAGTGTAAATGCGTTTCAGCTCTCATTAGGTTCTCATAGAGTCATGGCCGGCACACTGCCTGCCTGTCCCACCCCAGGGATGAATTGGACTTGAAGTCATTATGTCTGAAGCCCAAAAGAAACACCCCTCCATGCTGCTCAAATCCATGATTTCCTTTTTTTTTTTTCTACCCAGGTTAATTTCCACTGAAATTGTCTGGATGCAGATGAGATAAAAGTGTTGTGGCAGTTCTCTAGCTAAAAGGCAGCCATTGGCAGGGAATCTGGTTGGCATTACTTGGTGCCCCTTGAAACACCATGATTTCAGCCACGGTCCACCTGCATTTTGCTTACCTTCTCCATGAGTTCAGGACTGCCCTCAGCCTCATAACTTTCCTTCTGCCAATTGTAGTTTCGAAGGCCTCTGATAGCCCTTGTTCTCTTTTATTTTTGTATGTGTTCTCCCCTCTTCTCTCCAACCCAGTACTTTTTTTTCTTTCTTTCTTTCTTTCTTTCTTTCTTTCTTTCTTTCTTTCTTTCTTTCTTTCTTTCTTTCTTTTTCTTTCTTTCTTTCTTTCTTTTCTTTCTTTCTTTCTTTCCTTTCTTTCTTCCTTTCTTTCTTTCTTTCTTTCTTTCTCCTCTCCTCCTCCTCCTCCCTCCCTCCCCTCCCCTCTCCTCCCCTCCCTCCCTCCCTCTCCTTCTTCTCCTTCTTTCTTTCCTTCCTTCTTTCTTTCTTTCTTTCTTTCTTTCTTTCTTTCTTTCTTTCTTTCTTTCTTTCTTTCTTTGTCTTTTTGGGTCACCCAGCAATGCTCAGGGGCTACTCCTGGCTCTGCACTCAGGAATTACTCCTGGCAGTGCTCGGGGGACCATATGGGATGCCAGGGATCTAACCCAAGTGCAAGGCAAATACCCTACCCGCTGGGATATCACTCCAGCCCCTCCAGCACTTTTTCCCTGCCTGTCTGATCCAGACATTTATATCATCTTATTATGTTCCTCCTTGTCTTGATTTGGGGCACTGCTAATCTTTTCTAAAGGGTGGGATCATATTCATCAGCATTTTATGCTTGGAGAAAATCATAAACATAATTGCTTCAGCATTCTTCTCTAGCTTTATTTTAATTGCTTTCTGCAGCTTTGATCTATTTTAGTGCTCTAGCACTTTGCAGTGAGTCCTGGGAAAAATTCTGCTGGATGTGTGAATTTTGGGTTTGATTTTCACTTGAAGATATATAATTCAAGTGAGAAGGATAGAGTTCAGTTTTAAATGGATGAGTACTGCCATGGCCTCCAGTATTTGGGGTGGGCACTTTTGCTCTTGTCATTATTGTTTCTACCGTTTTCCTGTTGTAGAGAAGTATGCTGGGCTACCTTCCTTGTTTGCTTCTTTTGTCAAATGAAGGAAGTGGAATGGAGAATATTAGCTTACATGAAGGACAGGTTCTTCTAGTGAACCTTCCATGACATTTCAGGTACATTTGCAAGCATCAGTACTACTTCTAAAAGTAAACTTGCCTTTGGTTATCATCTCTTGCTGGTTCCGCTTTTCCTCCCAGCTGACCTTGCTGGGAGCACACTAACATGAATTTGGACTCTGTTGATCTTTTTGTTGATTCTGCACCAAAGAAAAGCAGACAAGAGTAGTACATTTAAAACACGTTGACACAGGGTTGGAGCGATAGCACAGCAGGGAGGGTGTTTGCTTACATGCAGTGAACCTGGGTTCGATCCCTGACATCCCATATGTTCCCCAGAGCACTGCTGGGAGTAATTCCTGAGGGAAGAGCCAGGAGTAACTCTTGAGTGCTGCTGGTGTGACACAAAAAAAGCAATAAATAAATAAGTAAATAGGTAAATAGATAAATAAAAAAATGAAACGAATGAATAAATGAATGAACGAACGAATGAATGAATGAATGAATGAACGAAGAATGAATGAATGAATAGATAGACAAATAAATAAATAAAGGCACGTTGACACAATTTAGTTCTAAAAAATTCAAATCTCCGGGAATCCCAAAAGAAACGTTTAGAGTAACCTTGGAACATAGGTGGAGGTCAGTGGGAACCATTTCCATGGTTAATAAATAAGGGCCTACTCTGGAGTAGATCTGACTGTTCTTGCATCCTGATATCAAGCTCGCTCTAAACAGGCAATTACAAATACCTGCCCGCAATGAGAAAGTGGCCTGTTAGGCATGAGGGGGCTGAACTACATGTAAGAAATGAAGATGAAGCTCTTATTTCTCTCTTTCCTTGATCTGCTATGAAAGACAAAGAATATTACTGTCACCTTTTCACATATACTAACTTAGCTTAGCACATGTTACCTGTCAGTTAACTAGCAGTCCTAATGGTTTTTATGTGTTCTAGCCCCTTTGATAAGGAAGTGCTACAATTATCTCTCAATTACAAAGCTTCTCCTTCTTAATAGCCTTGGACCTAGAAGCACTTTTTTAAATGCTGCAGTTGATTAAAGAAGTGCTAGCACTTCTTAAACTGTGATTGATATTGGAATATAATGTTTGATACTTAAGGATGGGAACAAGTCTTATGACAAGTAGCTGTTGTCTTTATTTTATTACAACTGGTCCCTAATGGAAAGTGATAGAAAGAAATATGGTATTGCTTTTTGAAAAGTGTAATAGTCCATTTATGAATTTTCTTTCTTAGCCTATTTTTTCCTTTCCAATCAAAGGAAGGTGGGATTTTTTTTCTGCAGGTCTCTGCGGGGAAGGGTAGATGGATTTTCTGCTCTTGACTTTTGCAATTAAGCTATGCCATATTGGCAACTTTGTTCCAAATTATGTGTTTTAATAGGATGCCTCTGAGAAATTGCTTATATTGATGAGTTTAACAAAAATGATTCCATGAGATGGATCGAGACCTGAGAATATCAATTTAGGCCTGTCTGTGGCCCAGCGAGGTGAAATATTTATAACTCTCCCACTTTCAAGACTTTCCTTCCAGGGAAGTATGGTGCAAGAACCACAGTCCTACTTTCTTTTTTCTTTGGATCACTTGATCACTTGATCATTTGACATCCCGTTATTCATCAATTTGTCGAGCAGGCGCCAGTAACATTTCCATTTGACCCTATTACATGAGAGTAACCACCCATGCAGAGGGCCTGGCAAGCTGTCAGGCTTGCCATATTCGAGTATGCCAAAACCAATAATAACAATTTTCTTTTGATACCTCATTTATTATTTCAGATTTTTAAAAAATTTTGTCTCATTGCATATTTCTCTGAGTGGAACTTTTTATACATCAGTACTATTATGTGATCACACAATCTCTTGATGTGTCTTTTCTGAAATTAAGTTCAATAAATTTGATGCAGATCTCATTCCAGCACTCTGTGAATCTGATGCTTCCTAGCCTATCAGTCGCATCTCCCCTAAATTTGGGATACAGAAGGAAGTCAGCTGACATTTCAGAATCTTTTTTTTAAAATTGTTTATTATACCACCGTGAGACAAAGGTGTTCATAATTGGTTCTTAGTAATACAGTATTCCAGCACCCATCCCTCCACCACTGCCCCATTTCCACCACCAATGTACCCCACCCTCTCCCGCCCACCCCCAGGCTGCCTCAATAGCAGGTACCCCAGTTTCCTCTCTTTCTCTCTCTCTCTCTCTCTCTCTGCATCTCTCTCCCTCTTCTTTTACACATTGTGGCTAGCCCTGCAGATATTTAGAGTTTATCACTTAAGTCTCTTTGTGTATATTCAGTGGTTAGTTTTAATCTGCCATTACCATTTCCCACACTTAGTAAAACACTGGTATCTATTTATATCCTATTAATGAATGCAGTCATTCTATATCTGTCCTTTTCCGTCTGACTAATTTCACTCAGCATGACTGCTGTCCTCGGAGGTCCAATCCTCTTAGCTCTTCTCTGAAGCAGGAGACCTCCAAGGTGCAGAGCTCCGTGGACCCGGAGGGCTAGTAAGGACTGTTAGACTTTCAGGGTTCCCATTATAGCCCATTGCAAAAGTATTTCCACTCTCGCGATATAGCTGACACAGAAATTTAACTTTTCTTATTTTTAATATTTATGAGCAGTTGAGGTACATAAAACGAATTTTTATGTAGTAAACCGCTGAATATAAAAAGCACTATTATTGGAAAGAACTCTTGGAAAAGCTTCTGTGTTTAGCCTCTGCTCATTCCTGAATGCTACGACTTAGCAGTGTAGGAATATGGATTATGATTACTCTCTATTGAGACAACTTTCAAGGCTATTTGCAAAGAGCCAGAGCTATGCAGAAAGCTGGTGGTCTATATTCAGATTGATGGGAGAGCCAGGAATAATTAGAGCTATGGAAGCTGGTGTATATGCAGAACTTTGCTGGGGAAAGCCCTACATTGACTTTTCTTTTTTGTGCAGCAGAAGACTTTAAGATAAAAGAGACCAGGGTCTGAAATTGATGTGAATATCCACTGGGGAAGCCTGAGTAATTATGTCATTAATTACTAACCCTTAACTCTCCAAATTCCTGCTTACTCTGCTGAGAGACTCCACTAAGCCATAGCATTTTCTAAAAAAGATTAAGATGAGCAAACCTGCAGAAATTCTGAGAGATTCAGAGCTCCTTTTCAGGCCTAAATGAAAGGAGCGGTGCTGGAATAGATCATGTTCTTGAGTGGGAGCAGACCAAGGCTCATTTTTAATTTAACGAAGTCTGGAGAGAAAAGGGCTGTATATATAGGGATGCGCTGATATAGGGATGCGCTTCCCTCTCTGCACGTGAATTCCCCTTTGCTCATCCTGTTTTATGAGCTCCTCTTTATTGTTCTGGTTGTGGGGAGAGAAATCCTGGCAGAGGAGTTTCCTATGCCTAGTTCAGAGATCAGAGCCCAGAAGCGCAGGAGGGAACTGTCCTCTCCCACTTTCAATGCCTGGGGGGGGGGGGGCGGAGGAGAAAGAGGGAGCAGACAGAGGAGCCTGCTGGGGGCTGGAGGGTGGGGTAGCTTGCTCTATTTTATTTTCTAGTTTAATTTTTTTATGAAGAGATGGGGGAAGGGCATCTGAGATTAAATATATCTCAGGATTAGTATGAAAGTTATACCATGAATATTCTACAACCAGGTATATATTTCTTCAAACTTTCAGGAGACCCTTATCCTTACTTCACAGTTGTTCTGGGTACTAGCCTCCAGAATCGAGAGCCACACTCGCTTGTCAGGAGGCAAACAGCATTTCTCTTTTGATTTAGTTATGACTGTATCACTGTATCACTGTCTTCCCGTTTATCTTCGATTTGCTTCGAGCGGGCACCAGTAACATCTCCATATGACCTGTCTCATGCAAGTGGAGCCAAAGGGAGAACCGTGCTTGCTCCAGGAACATAAAGAGCCTCAAACCATTCCATCAGGTCATGGGAATGAGGTCTATAATTGTTACTGGTATCTGGCATATCAAATACGACACGGGTAGCTTGCCAGGCTCTGCCGTGTGGATAGCATGACTATATTATTTAAACCTGGATGGTTGATGGTCTGACATAGAAAAAAGACTGGGCCCCCTGGGGATGAACCCAGAGCCATGCCGAGCCTGGCAAGCTACCCATGGTGTACTCAATATGCCAAAAACAGTAACAATAATGGACCTCATTCCCATTGAATGGAGACTTTACTGGCATCTGCTCGGAGCAAATCGATGAACAATGGGAAGACAAGTGACAAGTTTAATTATTTTAGGTAGTGTGTTTTATAATTCTGTTAGGGACAAGGTTTCATGAGTAACACGTTCCAACACCTCCCCCTCCACTAGAGTGTCCACTTTCCTCTCCCTATTATCCCAGTGTCTCTCCCTTCCTGCTTTCTCCTCCCCGCCACAGTGGTGAGCAAGTTTAGCTTCAACTTGGAGATGAGCCTGGATGAGGAAGACAAGGCCAGTCATAGGGCATTTGCTGAAAGTAGGGGAAGGAAGCACCGGGCTGTTACAGTTAATGAAAATAGAGATGCTGTTGAAAGGCAATAGGATATTTGACTAAGAAAGGAAACAATTGTGTGTTTAAGGTGTGGGAGCCCTGGCCTCCAGTTGCTGCATGGCTCTATAAATATTTGTTCGGGATGATTGCCTTGCAGCTCAGTTTCAGCCGCCAAAGCCTTTGTGTCCTGGGAAGAAGCTGGGGAAGGGAAGGCTCTGTGACCTGGGGGAAGGATGTCCTAGAAGTTGGAGCCCAGCAAACAACATCCAGCCCCTCCCTTGTGAAAGGGAAGTTGCACAGGTGGTGCAAGTGCTGCTGCTGATGCCCAGCTAGTCCTGTAGGCTGATGGCTGTGCAGTGATGGACACATTTAAGTGGTGAGGCGCCTCTGTTTCCCCTCTGTCATCATGGGCCAGCTGGAAGACACAAAAGAGCTAGAACCCAGGGCAGCAGACTGCCTGAGAAAGCTCACATTCCTCTGCCCTTTCTTCCCATCTCCTTAGCATTCCAGCACGAAGATAGTTCCAGTCCAGAGTTTTCGACCTTTTTCCCAACCACAGCCCCCTTCTGATCATATTTCCTTCCTGTGGGCCCTCTGCCCTGCTGGTTGGGCCCCATTTGTGTGACTTACTGTGGCCCTCTTGGAGTAACTTGGGAGACTAGAGGCAGCCAGATGGCCCAAGCTGAGGGACGCTGCTCTAGGCCACAGGGTTTGTCTCTGGTATCTCCAGAGCACTGCATCACTGCCACGTATTTCTTCCCAGAATTTTGGAGTCGTGACTAATATACTGCACAAGAAGTAGAGGTATGCACTTTTTAAAAATTATTAACTAAGGAGCTAGGGAGATAGTTCAGTGGATAGGGTGCTTATCTTGCACATAGCTGACCCAGGTTCCATCCCTGGCACCCCAGATATTCACCTAAGCTCCACCAGGACTTATTGCTGAACACAGAGCTCAGAGTTAAATCCTGAGAAATGCTAGGTATGGCCCATAAACCAAAAACAAATAACAAATTCAACTGAAAAATAAAGAAAAGAAAAAGAAAAGAAATTTGCAGTACTCAGTGACCTAGGAGCCGTATGCAGCAACGCTTAGCTAAGCCAGCCACATGGCAGCCACGTGTCCCAATGCTAGGACTCACAGATGCAGTGCTGTTGGTCTTACCATGTTCGAGGACCTCTAGAGGTATGCCTCAGGGTATAGCCCTAGAGGACTCAGTGTTGCCAGGGATTGAACTGGATTTGTGTTGGTACAGAGCATGCCCCCATATCCCGTGCTATCTGTCAGCCTTCTGAGCAAACTTCATAACTCTTTCTGGCTCTTTTCAGCCACTCCTGCATTGCAGCATCTCATTTAGCCCAGAGAAAAGAACTTTTGAAGAGCTGTGCACAACGACAGACTTTATAACCCAATGGGATGCACAGGAAGTTTCTGGCCAAACAGATTGTCTTCAGGCAAGATTGCCTGTCTTTGAGGGACAGTTGGGTATAGCAGTCACTGGGTCTCAGATTCAACTACTGCAGGGAGGTTCACAGGACAAGTCAGATATCTCTTAGCCTGAGGTGTGGTTTTATTTTTTTTTTTTGGGTCACACCCGGCAATGCTCAGAGGTTACTCCTGGCTCTTCGCCCAGGGATTACTCCTCACAGTGCTCACAGGACCATATGGGATGCCGGGATTGAACCGGGGTCGGTTGCGTGCAAGGCAAACACCCTACCCGCTGTGCTATCACTCCGGCCCCTAGGTTGTGGTCTTAACACAAGTGTATGTAATACCATTTGTAGCTGTGCTCTCCCCCCCACCCCACACACAAGCAGCAACAGCAAAGGTCACTAGACACAGATCACCATGACTGATTCAGTGATGATATAAAGTTTGAGATATTGTAAGAACTACCAAAATGTGGCACTGAGATGCAAACGGATCCCATTCTATTGAGAAAATTACATCAATTGCCAAGAGGTGGTGGTTGGTGTTGGGGGTGGGGCAACCACAGTTACGATGTGCTTTTTGCTACAAAGCCTCCATCTTTGAAAACAAAAACTGTAAAATAAAAAAAAAAACAGAGTACAATAAAATGAAATATACCACCATAGGTGAGTTTATCATACCCAGCACCTTAAGTAATCACTATGTGGCGGGGGAGGGGCCAGGGAGATGGTGGGGGGAGGGGGTGTTAAGAACGTGTAAGATCTACTTCTTAGAACTTAAGGCATTCAAAACTGAATTGTTAACTGGAGATCTGTGAGGCATGATATTCCAAGCATAGCTCTTTCGATTCCTCTCTGGAAGACCCGAATAGCATTCTCATCCTGCTTTAGGGCCCAGGTCTCTGAGGCATGTTTATCTGATTAAAAATAAAAAATAAAGTCGAATTTTATTCAAACATAACATATGTTAGCTATTATTGTGAATGACATTCTGAAAATTTTTTTGGGGGGTGGCGTATCCATCAGTGCTCGGGGCTTACTTCTGCCTGTACTTAAGGATCACTATTGGTGGGTTCAGGGGAGCACATGGGGTACAGAGATTGAATTCGGTCAGTTACAAGCAAGGCAAGTGCCCTACCCACTGTACTGTCTCTCCTGCCTCACCCCTAAATATTTTTTGTCTGTAACACTAGATTGAATTAGAATTTTTTTTACTTTATAATTCTTTTGCTTAAAAATGCTGCTTGCCTGAGTGAATAAAACAATTAAATAACTTATTAAATGGTTAGTCAATCACAGTGCCTTGGTCACAGTTTTAAATATTACAAATTATCTAGAATTCCCAAAAGGATAGGTTTAATCTATTTTTACTCAATAATATTTGTTGAATTTTTTTTAAGTCTAACCTCACCTTGGATTTTATGCATTTCTCTGGATGAAAGATAAAATCCAGACTCTTTAATTAGGTGGTTTAAATGAGAAAAAATTTTATTTTTATTTTATTTTATTGAAGTCAAGTAGTTTTATTTAGAGTAAACTGGTATGGGGTTGGGGGGTCAGGTCATATTTAGTTTGTATGAATGAAACAGGTTTGTTTCTCATGACTAGTGAATGTAGAGACCAGATCTGGGATTTAGTTGACTCTTTGGGAGTAAACTTAGATTTATTTTAAAAAAGATCAATTTTGTATCTATAAAGGACATGGCACATATTTGACTACAGAGCATGAATGTCAGAGTTATGTGCAGAATCTTTTGCCTAGGTTAAATACATTAAATTAATATTTCACACCTATGTACTCTATAAACCTGCTCATCCCTAACAAACTAAAAATGCGGTAGCCCCTCTCTGATTTATTGAGATTATTTACCTTAAACTTAAGCCAAAAAAATAAAAAGCTAAAGTGCTTATGAAATAGTTGTGTTGACTATATTGATTTCCTAGTAAAAGTATTGTATGGTCCAATAATAACCAAGCAGATATTTTTTTAAATGTTTTTAATGAAAAGCTACTACACTCAAGAAACAGTGAGCTCTGTGTGTGTATATGTGTGTGTATGTGTGTAAATAGCAAATATATTTAGTAATATGGGCACTCAGAAAGAGCAGGATCCTCAGCTTCCTTCTCTAATCATTAGTTATAGTAGTTTGTCTTGAAAATGCAATTATCAGGGGCTGAAGAGTCAGCAAAGCAGCCAGGGCACTTGCCTTGCTCACTGTCCCCTGAGTTTGCTCTCTGACATCCCATATGGTCCCCTGAGCCCTGCCAGGAGTTATCCCTGACCCCAGAGCTAGGAATAAACCCTGCACTTTTCTTTTTCAAGAAAAGAAAATCCAATCTCTTTAATTAGGTAGTTAAATGAGACAAAAATTTATTTTTATTCTATTGAAGTCAAGTAGTTTTATTTAGAGCTACCTGGTATGGGGGGCTGGGGGGCTGGTGGAGAAGAGAGTCTTGAGGAACGAGGAGAGAGACGGTGTTCTAGAGAGAAAACCAGCTTCCTCCCGAGGGAGAGGAGCCCAGAGTACGTGTCTCAGGTTTGATGCTGGTGGTGGTGGAGAGTAGATGCCGGTGATGGGGAAAATGTGCCGAGAAGGAACTTACGTCACCTTTTCAGATGATGATGGATGTTCCTCGATTAGCTCTGTAGTAAGCACCTACGAGACTGGGGATGAGGAACAGTGGTGACTTCACAGCGTCATTTCTTGTTCAGCGTCACCAGCCTTCCATGCTCTTACCAGACTAGGGGCTGCTCTCAGTTCTGCCTTGCCCTGGGGTTCGAGACCTTCAGTCTTCTTATCTTACAAGGGAGGTGGCCTGTTTCCCTTGCCTCACAGGTCTGTGGAAGTGTCACTTGGTCACCTTCACACACATCTCCCACTCCTCATGCTGTAAGTAGTTCTATAGGAGTTCTGCAGTGTAGACTCCTAACCAGATCTTAGGAAGGTTAGTAGAGACAGAAGAAAAGCCACTTGGGAGAAAGTGCAGGAAGGCTCAGGTGAAATTTCAGCACCATAAAGAAAATAGCTTTATGGGGCTGGAGCCATGGTACAGTGGGTAGGGCGTTTGCTTTGCACACAGTTAACCTGGATTCGGTCCCTGGAACCCACTCCGTCACATGTGAGCCTGCCAGGTGGGATCCCTGAGGCCAGAGCCAGGAGGAACCCCTGAGCACTGCCAGGTGTGGCTCAAAGCGAAACAACAGCAACAAAATAATAAAAAATTGCTTCATGGAGATGCGGTAGTTTGCTGCCCAGAGATAGCTTGGTTTTCTGTCTTCTTCAGTTCACAACATGATTTTTTAGAAAGAAAAACTATGTTAGAGGAACCACAGAATAGATTGAATCAGAGTGTAAGTTGCAATATTTCTGATTCCTGAGAATATACAGAGGCTAAATTAGCCCTTGAGAATTTTATATAAATCCACTGAGCAAGCAGGCTCTGGAAAACTCCAGTGTGGCAGTTTGCAAGTCTGTGAAATTAATTTCATACACCACGTTGCCAATAGTGCCGCCAAAAACCCCCTATCTACACAGAGCAGTGTAGTTTGCTTTTGAGCAGAAGACTAGCAAGGGGAACCGGAGCAATAGTACAGCGGGGAGGGTGTTTGCCTTGCATACAGCTGACCCGGGTTCTATCCCAACATTCCATGTGGTCCCCTGATGACTGGCAGGAGTAATTCCTGTGTATAGAGCCAGAAGTAACTTCTGAGTATGATTGGGTATGACCCAAATGAAAAAAAAAAGATTTGCTGGGGATTTAGTTTAGGCATTAGTTTAGTTTAGGCGTTAGGGATTTAGTTTAGGATTCAGTTTGGGTAGTACTTTTTTTGTCCCTTGTGAATTCTTGGGTCCTTCTATCATTTTCTTCTGAACAAACTATTGCTTGCTTATCCCAGTGGTCTTTCTTTGTTCTTTTGCTTGCCTGTTTGGGGACCACACCCATTAATGCTCAGAAGCTGTTCCTGGCTTGGTTTTGCTAGAGATCACTACTGTATTGCTCACGGAACCATGCAAAATGGGGAGCTGAACCCAAGGTCTCCCATGCAATGCAAGTGCTCTACCACACCACATCATCCTTAGTAGTTTTCAACCAATGACCCATGAAAAAGTTATTCTCTTTTAATAACATGGAACTTCTGGATCATGTAGAAGTACATTATAAACATTGATATTGCCCTCTAAATACTCTAATGATACATAAGGCATTTATTTCTGACTAAGTGGTCCACGAAGTATTTCTCCTATTTTCACTCATAGGAATATGTAGAAAGGTTGAAAACCACTGACTTATCTCAGTACACAATCCCCTATCCCAAACACAATCAAATTGGGTATTTCATCCCACTGAATGGAAAAGAGTGGCTTTTCATGGCAAGAAAACAACTAAAATTGCAAAGATTTTCTAACCAGCACAAGCTGAAGAAGCATCAAAGGGAGGACCTGAGGTTCTGGTCTTCTGCCTGATGAGGCTCAAAACAAAGCAGAGCTAGTGTGATGTAACAGCTTGAACATAGGGGAAAGGTGAGCGTGTGCATTGAAGAGCACAGACGAAATATTCATCAGTTGTAGAGAAAGCGGTGAAGAGCATTCTTGGTATCTTATTAGTAAGGTGATGAAGGGAGAGAGGTGAGTGAGGGGTCCAATAGGGCTCCCCCATGCAGTCTCCACCGGCTAGAACTGTCTATCCCAGGTTTGGGGACACTTTTCAGTACAGGAGTGTTTTGAAGGTTCAGTCTTGGTGTGATCAGAGCCAAAAGGTCGTAAAGGGGCAACCCCTGAAGGGGAATCACTGGAGAGTCTCTTCTCAGATACAAGAATCTGCTTTTATTTTGAGCCCTTGATCTCGAAGGGAGTTTGCCCACTGCTGATCCACTCTTTGGTGTGGCTGTGGGCTCACCCCTGAACCCCACCTGTACGGATGGAAAGCAAGAGGCTGCTGGTAAGATAAGATAAAGTTTTTCCTTCCCCTGAAGTTGCTTCTCTCCAACATGCTTGGCCTCAGCAGCTCTTCAGCAGCTGTGAGGGGAGCCCAGAGGGCTGTCGCTGCCAGTGGTGGGCAGCTGAGCAGAGAGACTGAGAGAAGCTCGGTTCTTGGCTGAGACATGACAGCACTGGGACCCTCTCACCTGCGGCCAGTACGTTTCTGTGTGCAGGCTAAGATCCTGAAGGCCCATACTCATAGAAGGGCAACGTCCACCCGGAAATAAGAGGACTCTGTCAATGAGTTGAACAAATAATGTCCAACATTATAAATAATACTCCCATTACTATCAGCTGCTGTGATTATTACTGGAAAAATCCCTGGAAAAGTATCTTCCCCTTAAGGGCTTAAAAAAAAAACAAGCCATGGAGCTCTCCCTACTGCTCTGTGGGGAAGAGACTGTCTGTCACTGGTAATTGGGAGCATCTGGCCTGATGCCCAGTCCCTGAGAGTCCATGATCCTCATGTCCCTCAAGTTCCAAGTGAGGGAGCAAGGCCCCACCCCAAAGAACAAGGCCATGGCCACAGACTTGAAGGTCACTGTTGCCTCGCACAGGTTTGCCATCCAGCCAATCTATGGTGTTTTCTATTCTGCAACATGAGTTGATGGAATTCTAAACTAAGGGCTTGGTGATTCTCATGGAAACAGGAAAAGAGCTGAGACATCTGTGGCACTGACATGGTGTAGGGGCAGGGAAGTGGGGCTGGCAGGTGCTCTGTCCCCCCCACCCCATCACCCTTGCCCTGCACTGGCACACAGGTGCATGTGGTGGCCTTGCCCGTGCCATGAATAAAAATCCCCAGTTAGATTCTACTCCATCGACCCTAGAGCCCAAACCAGTGTGTGATGGTTCTGCACCACAGTGCTGAAGGCTGCCAGATACTGCCAAAATCTTACAAACAACTTCATTCATGAATTTGCATGTACTGTCTACAATTGGGTAGATCTGCTGGCTTTGTTCCCAAGCAGTGACGCTGATCCTACCCTGCACAGGAAGAAGCCTGGTGGAGCCGGGCCTCGCAGGGACAGGACTGCAGGGAGAGGACAGCGTGTGCATGACCAGGAGGCAAGGCTGAGTGTGGGAAGCCCAGAGGCTTGAGCAGGAGCACTGGTTCGACCCTGTCTGAGAGCAGCAGTTTTCAGTCACGCTAACCCTGCTAAGCCAGTTCACACCCTGCAGACTGGCCCAGAGAGAACCTCACTGACTTCTGACAAGCTGGGGAAAACACTGATGCCAAGAGTATGTCGAGTCACCCCAGTAACAAGTCTCCGCTCTGCTGCTTGGAGAGGATTTAGGTGGCCAAGTCAGTGACTCTCTTTCATGCAGTCACAGGACAGAGGTGTGGGGAGAGCTCCATGGTTTTTTTTAATCCTTAAGGGAGAGATAACTTTCCTGGAATTTTGCCAATAATAATCACAGCAGCCAATAATGGAGTATTTACAATATTGGGCATGTTTGTTCAGCTCGTTGAAGGAGTTCTCTTGCTTCCAGGTGGACATTGGCCTTCCATGAACCTTCTGGATCTTAGCTTGCTGTGCTGGTTTGGGGGCATCCTTATGTGTACCTTTGATTTTATAGCCAAACCTGTTCCAGACAGCTGTGTCACATGCGCTTTGATGGACAGGAATGTGAGTAAGCTGCAGTGGGCTTACACCATGCATGTACTGGAGCTTCTGCATGAGAGACTTGGAGCTCTGCAGCTCCTTTACATGTCCTGGGCAGAGTTTGCGATCATGCAGCTGTTGCTGCTTTTTGCTTCACTGGCTTTTGGTCTTTAATC
This sequence comes from Cryptotis parvus, assembly GCA_021461705.1. NCBI lineage: Eukaryota > Metazoa > Chordata > Mammalia > Eulipotyphla > Soricidae > Cryptotis > Cryptotis parvus. The sequence goes on along the minus strand of JAJIBD010004413.1, from coordinate 109,691 downwards.
ACTTCACTAGATGACCAGGCTACAACTGTTTTTGTTTTCTTCTTCTTTTTTTTTTTTCTTTTTGGGAGTCACACTCAATCATACTTGAAGTTTACTCCTGGCTCTGTGCTCAGGGATCACTCCTGGTGGTTCTGTGTGGACCCTAAAATGTCAAGGACCAAACCCAGGTCAGCCTTGTGCTAGGCAAATCTCTACTGCCCCCTGTTTTATTTACCAAGTGCACAGTAAACAAACTGTTAGGCATATTTGTTTTATTTTCGGCAGTTTTCCTTCAGGAAGGCATGCAGTTATAAAATAGAGCAAGGACGTTTCAGCAACCTGTTGCAAATATTATGTAGTTAATACTACTTCCTGCAGAGTCATTTGTTTCTAAGGTAGCTTACAACAGGCTGAAGGGTTACTGTAGTGGGCAGACACACACCCTGGCCGTTACAACAAAATGTAACCTGTATCCACAATCTCCACGTCAACTCATGCACCACCTCAGGTGGTTGAGTGGCAGCTGTCAATCCTACTCCTTCGTTCCGAGCCTGGGAAAGGGAAGAGAATCTGTAATGCATTTTAAAGCAGACAGCTAAGAGGGAAGCACACCAGCCTCCTTTTGGCTCGTACCCAAGGCTTATTTTTATAAGGTGCTAGCAAAGCAGAATCTGTTGGGATATTCAGTTGTGGAAATGCCAGTTGATGGTGGGGAGAAGTTGCTGTTTATGGGAAAATAAAAATTTACGTCATTGTCATCATTGTTGTCTGCCTAATGCTTCTTGCCAAGCTGAATTGCTTACAGGGAGTTCTCTATACGATGTACATTGACAGCTGCAAGTGATTTTTGATGCCCATGGAGAAAGAACTACAGAGCTTTTAATAGGTGACGGAGGGTAACTGAAATGTGAAGAAGCATCAGTGTCTTTCCTTCAGGTTGAAGAATGCTTGATAAGTTAAACTATATCTAAGGTGTGTAGTATGGAGATTTTATTTATGTAGATATTTTATTTATATGTCTATATATACATATATGCACATACATAACATATGGAACATTATATCTATCGAACTGATTCAGGCTAAGTACACATCACCTCACATAGTTTTGTTGCTGCAGTGACACCTGTTGCTGAGGCCACACGTATGCTTGTCGTGGAGCTGACACGTTTTGGTTGAACTATTCAACTGGAACTACACACTAGTGTGGTGCACCCACACTTAACTAGTGCTCTCACATGCATATTCATTGGGGTCGCACACCTGGCTGTGCACAACTTGAGTTGTGGTATTTATATCAAGGCTGCAGCACCAGGGAAGCCAAGCAGCAGAGCTGTAGGGGCTACACTGGGCTTATATAAGCAGTTCTGGGATCAAACTCTCAGTCTAATGTTTGCAAAGAGGCGGTGTTAAGCCATTGAGTCATCATGCGAGTCCAAACTAGGTTTAGTGTATTTTTTGTATGCATAATTCTGAAAATATCAAGGCTGGAGCCTGAATAATAGTACAGAGAGTAGGCACTTGCCTTACATGTGGGTCACCTGTGTTAGATCCCTGGAACTTCATATGGTCTTCCAAAGCCTGCCAGGAGTGACCCGACCACAGAGGCAGGAGTAAGCCCTAAGCACTGTTGTGTTGGCCCTAAGCACCACCACACCCCTGCCCCCCAATTTTAAGGCTATAATTTGGTGTGATAATATCCACCATGCAGTATGTGTGTTTAGTCCAAGAATGAATTCAACTTATAACTTAAAATGTGTGCCCTCTGACCAACATCTTCGTACCCCCACCCCCCCCTAACCCTGGTAAGCACCATGCTGTTATCTCTTCATATGAGCTTAACTTTCCTAAATTTCACGTATGAATGCGGCTCTGGAGCATTTGTCCTTCTGCCCTGACTTATTTCTTACGCCTAATGTCTTTTAGCTTCATTCATGTTGTCACAAGTGAGAGGTCTTTCCTTTTATATGTCTGATTAATATTTGTTGTGTGTGTATCTATTTTTAGTTCTTGAAGGACATTTTTAAACAGCCGTTAAATTTCCATGACATTAATTTTTTAATCAGGGTGGGGGGGTAGTCCCATGAATAATTGCTTTATTATAGTTAGGATGCAAACAATTAGACAGAGCCAGCATAGAATCCTGGAGTTCTCTGTCTGCAGGTCGGACCTCCGTGTTTTCCTTTATTTCCCCAGTGTAATGGACTGAGGAAGTTGGCTGGATCAGCAGAGGGCTGCACCCGGAGGTGCAGTAGTAACAAGGGCTTGTGAGGAAAGAAAGGTTAAGGCATTTCACCCCAGGGGTTTTAACAATCTTCTTAGCCTCCTGTGTAATGAGCCTTTGTCTCTGTGTCAGGAGTTGGAGGGAGCCCAGCCCTGCCAGAAAGGGTACCAGCCAAGCTGGCAGGGCTGAGCACTGGTAAAGGTGGTTGCATGCAAGCTAGAAAGAACACAAAACATGAACATGGGTTCTGTACATGCTGAGTCCTTGCTACCTGAGCGGAACATGGTCTCATCCCTGGAGATTAAGATTAAGCCCTCTCAGTTTCCTTCAGTTGTTTTTCATTATAGAAAGAAATGTCTTAAGAGCCAGAGAGATAGTCTAAAGTTTAAGCCACCTTATAAGTGGCTAAGCCTGGTTGGATCACCTGAGCACTGCCATGAGTGGTCTCTGAGAACCGTCAGGAGTAATTCCTGAGCACTGCTGGGTGTGTTGTGCCCCACCCCCAAAAACAGATCTCTTGGATTAGTGAAGCCCATAATGCAAATGAAAGGTTTCTTTGTTCACAGTAACAGCATGCATTATTGCTGTAGTGAACTCTTGAGCAGGTGATCTAAAAGTCCTGGATCGGGAAAGTAGTTCCATATTTAATATTGTGTCTGTGTATAAGAAAATGCACTCATCTTTTATTTATTTATTAATTTTTAAAGTTGTATTTATTTATTGGCTTTTTTGGGGGTTACACCTGGCAATGCTCAGGGATTATTCCTGGATCTACGCTCAGAAATTATGGTCCTGGAGGTGCTCGGGGAACCATATGGGATGCCAGGGGTCAAACCCACGTCTACTGCGTGCAAGGTAAAACTGCCTACCCACTGTACTATTGCTCTGGCCCCACACTCATCTTTTTCATCTCAATATGACAAAAGCTATGGTGGTCAGTTTCGTGCCTTTAAAAACTTTTTCTTCAGATTTACCTCCAAACTACCACAAATATTCTACCCACCCCCTCTGAGAGAGCCCCACAAAGCAATGAGAATATAGTGCCCGCATGGCAGAGCCTGGCAAGCTGTCCGATGCGTGTTCGATATGCCAAACCCCAGTAACAAAAATGTTTATTTTCCTGACCCGAAAAGAGCCCTTAATACGGCAGCAGTAAGAAAGGCAAACAAGCAGTGCCTGATAAAATTTCACGGCCGTCCTAGGCTGCCAAAGCGAAGAAGGACTAAAATGACTGTCTGTACTTTCAATGCACGTACACTGGCAACGGAAGCATATATTGAGGATCTGATGCTGCAAGCAAGAAAGATCAAGTGCGACATCATTGGTCTGACTGAGACGAGGAGGCGTCAGTCGCATCATGCTGTATTTGACACGGAGAAGAATTGTTCCTTGGAACATGTGATGAAAGAGGCGTCGGTGGCATTGGTGTCCTTGTCAACACGAACATGGCTGTCAACATTGATTCATTTGAATGCCTAACAAACCGAATAGGATGATTACACTTGAGGAGATGTGGCCCACTGCCAGCAATTTCTATCTTCATTGTCTATGCACCAACATCCACATACAAAGAAGATGAAATTGAGAAATTCTACATGGAATTGGAGGAGTTCTATAAAAAAAGATCACACCTTCTACAAGATCATAGTCGGTGATTTTAATGCCAAGATAGGACCGAGAAGATCGGCTGAAGAACTCCACATCGGGACCCATGGCCTAGAATGGAACGAACAGGGTGAGAGACTATCTGAGTTCATCATGTCCACCAAGACTATTCATGGGAACTCACAGTTTCAGAAGGCTGAAGCGAAACGTTGGACATGGGAATCTCCCTGGTGGACAGTTCCACAATGAAATTGACCACATCATCTTCAATCGACGGTTTTGTCTGACCGATGTTGCTGTCGTCCCCAAATTCCAGACAGGATCGGACCACCGTCTCCTTCGTGCAAAATTCTACTTCCCGCAACGGGGAGAAAAGGCTGCAAAGTTTAAGAAGAGAACTCCCAGAAGCGACCACCAACTGGGAACTCTTTAGCACCATTGCGGCAACATGGGAAGATACCATCATTGATGACATCGATGAAGAATACAACCGACTGGTTCAGCACCTCCATGATTGTGCGAAGAATGCCGAGAGAGAGAAAAACACAAAAGGACGCTTGTCTTCAGAAACTCTCGAGCTCATTCGCCAACGTGGCAAGGCGCAAGCCTCAGGAGACCAAATGCTAACGTCCAAGCTTGCTAAACAGTGCAGAGAAGCGATAAAAGCAGACCTCAAAGACAGAAGAGCAGAAATACTGGAAGATGCAGCAGAAGCCGGGAAAAGTATTCGCACTGCCCGCCTGTCCTTCGCCAACTATAAGACCAAGATGACTGCCCTCCAACGCCCTGATGGATCTATCACATCTTCCAGAAAGGCAATGGAGAAGATTATCCAGGACTTCTACTCAAATCTTTTGATAGCCACATCCACCTGCCTACATACCAAATTCCACAGGATGGATCCGTCATTCCCAACGTTCTCCCTTCTGAAATAAGACATGCCATCTCATCGGTAAAGAAGGGAACAGCACCAGGCCCAGACAAAGTCAGACCCGAACATCTGAAGAATCTGCCATCGGTACTCATCAATACACTAGCTCGGCTCTTCACACGCTACCTGTCCGAATGCAAGGTGCCCTCCCAATGGAAAACCAGCAGGACAGTTCTACTGTTCAAGAAGGGAGACATTCATGACATCGGCAACTATCGCCCCATCTGCCTGTTGTCTGTCATCTACAAGCTGTTTACACGAGTCATCCTGAACAGGATTAGCAGAACACTAGATGAAGGTCAACCATGCGAGCAAGCAGGTTTCCGGAAAGGATTCAGCACAATCGACCATATCCACACAGTAACCAAGCTCATTGAGGTTTGTAGGGAGTACAAGATGCCGCTCTGTCTCACGTTCATTGATTTACAGAAAGCCTTTGATTCTGTGGAAACTGAAGCAGTCATCGAAGCCCTAGTCAAACAGGGTGTTCAAACCCAATACATCAAGATCCTTCGTGAGCTGTATTATGGATTCACCACCAGGATCTCACCATTCTACAAAGAAGTGATCATTGATGTCAAAAGAGGGGTTCGACAGGGTGATACCATCTCACCAAAACTCTTCAGTGCCACCCTCGAGAACATCATGAGACAATTAGAATGGGAAGGAATGGGAGTGAAGATAGATGGTCGGCAACTACACCACCTCCGCTTCGCTGATGACATCGTTCTAATAACACCAAACATTAGCCAAGCGGCACAAATGCTGGCTGACTTTGACCGAGAATGTGGAAAGGTAGGTCTACAGCTGAATCTGAAGAAAACTATGTTCATGAGAAATGAACTAGTTCCAGAGGCCCCATTCTCTCTCAATGGAACAAACATCTCTGAGTGCAGCAGTTATGTTTACCTAGGTCGAGAAGTCAACATGATGAATGACCTAAAACCTGAGCTGCGCAGGAGGAAGAGAGCGGCATGGAATGCCTTCAAAGGCATCGAAGAAATAGCTAAAAGGACAAAGAACCTCCGGCTCCGGGCACATCTCTTCGACTCCACCGTTCTCCCTGCATTAACATACGCCTCAGAGACCTGGGCCCTACGAAAGCAGGATGAGAATGCTATTCGGGTCTCCCAGAGAGGCATCGAAAGAGCTATGCTTGGAATATCACGCCTCACTCAAGTGAGAGAAGGAATCCGGAGTTCTGACCTCCGTCGCTATTCCAGAATCAGGGACGCTGTCTCGTTTGCCAAGGCATCGAAAATCAGATGGGCTGGACATGTAATGCGATTTGGAGACAACCGCTGGACTAGAGCCGTTACCGACTGGATCCCACGGGATGTCAAAAGATCACGTGGCCGCCCACCTACAAGATGGTCAGACTTCCTTGTTAAGACCCTGAAGGAACGGTTTGAGGCTCTTCATATTCCTGAATCAACCAGATGCCATTGGGCTACATTGGCACGTGATAGGGTCCAATGGAAATGTTACTGGCGCCCGCTCGAGCAAATCGATGAGTAACGGGATTCAAGTGATCAAGTGATCAGATGGAACAAATATCTTAGGTGTTTTACTATAAAGATTCAAATAGAAAGTATGTAAAGAAATAAAAGTTCTCCGTACACTATGTTGAAATGTTCCTCATCAACTTAACACCTGCTATTTCTTAGATATGGATACTTAGTGATTCTTATTGCTCTATATACTTTGCTACTGTTTGGGTCTTTTATGCCCATGAAAGCCATTCATAATAAGGGGTAGAGATCAAAGTTTGCATCTTGGGTGCAGTGTAAACATAGTCATTTTACTGGGGACTCTTTTTAAGAGATTGAATTATATAATATTGCCACTGTCTGCCTTCTATAATATGGAAATTTCATAGTAATTGCTAAGAACTCTTGAAAGTCTACAAGAGAACAGGAATATTCTATTTTACAAAATATAAATTTTGTATCATTCACAGTTCTAGACCCATGGGCCTAAAATGCTTTCCAAGAAGGAATCTAATTTTTCTGTGTGAGATATAAAAATAAAAAAATATCTTCTGAAAAAAATAATTTTACTAAAATAGAAATGAAACTGAAACATTCTAACTAAAAAACAATCAAGTATTCAAACAATTTGTTGGAATTGGCTCTGGCAAAGTGTAGTCAGTTAAATGCCCTCCCCCTGAGTTAATATAGCTTGTTAGTACATCATTTTTAATAATCCTGTAAAATAGCACTGAGACTAACACAATACGGGGTGAAAATTGTGGGTTGAGCCCACAAGGAGGTCCTGAAGCCAGTTTTACCCACTTTGACAGATCACCTGCATTTTCTCATAAGGGCACTGCAGAATAAAACATTGCCTCATGAATGACTACTCAGTTTAAAGCACTTACAGGACCTGTTTGGTGTCTGGCCCTATTTGAACTTGGTGCAAACTTGGTTTCAGATGTATTGTTTTTAAAGCAGTCAGACATGGGCTAGAATTAGCAAAAGTTGTTTGTGGCTTAAGTATTGTGCTAGAAGCTCAAGAACATGGGTTTTGTGGGTAGATGGTCCACATTTAAACATATTTATCCTTAACAAACATGCTCTGAACAGAAAATCTAATTTTTTTTTGCTTTGGTGGCCATTAATATTTGTCGAAAAATTTATGATTAAGTAGAACACTAAATATGAGCTGGATATTTTCCACATATAAATATGAGCCTGGTACTTCGCATCTATAAACCATCAATTTTCAGCCAGTGCCAGGAACTATGCAAAGGAATCCAGAAAGCTATGATCATGGAACCTGGAATTGGTGGGTGTAAGCAAATATAAGGAAAGGTATCCTCCCTAAAATTTCTAAGATATCTTTGTACTCTTCACTTGCTACAGCCAAGAGGAAGCGGCTTAGCACTTGGATATTTTGGAGCTTATGGAATGGCCAGCATTTTGATTTGTACATTTTGGCGATTCCTACTATTCCCTGTGCACCTATTTCAATTTTCTTTTCAGTTACTGTCTTCCAACCCTCATAAAACTGGTCTATGAACCATGATAAAATAGTTATAGAAATAGGCCATCTCCTTGGCACAACCAGGAATGGTGTCATGGGATGAGGGCTTTCTCATGTGTTTGCAACCCTGCTAATTACTTGTCTAGAAATAATGGCATGTCAGGACATGGAAACCAGGAGCCGCTGTCATTAGTTAATTAGGCATGCGTGACTTTGCACGTGCCTGTGCATTAAAATCATTGACTTACTGTAATTGAATATTGGCTTTTGGTATGCTCTGTTCCCAATGAGGCAGCTCTAGAAAGATCAAAAAATGAATTTATTTACATATGCAAAGGGACCGCATGTGTGTCACATTGCATTTCATTATGAATTTCATTCTGAACCCCAATTAGGAGGCCTGTTACTCTCTTTTATTAAAATTACATAAAAATTTAATGCAGCAATGTTTTCGTGCTACCACAGTGAAAATGGGTTCTGCCCCGAAAGCTTCATTAATTTCTGCATGTGTTCATTTCCTGTGGAATTCAGCATCTGAGGTTTGTGACATTTAGTTAGGGTTCTATTGGGGTCAAGGGATTGAAAGACCTTGCAGCTAAGGAGAATTAATCATTACCTTACCCACTACCACATACAAGCGTGCATGTATGCATGCTTGTGTGTGCACAGACACACCCACACTCACAACCCCAACCCCTCCCCACATACACACACATACACGAGTTACCTCCCTGCTCCAGAGTTTAGTATACTATCACATCAGAGCCCATCTTAGAAAAATCTTAAGTTCAGAGGTAACACTGACATTAAGTTCAGAGGGATGCGATATTTCTGCAGTACTGGTTGAGTCCTGATACCTCAAGAAAAGTCAGGTCCTCTTTTTATTTCTTTTCTTTACTTCTATATTGTGGTTTTCAAAGTTGCTCATATACAGGCATTTAATGTTCCAACACCAATCCCACCACTAGTTTGGTCTTCCTTTTATCATTGTCCTGAGTTTCCCACATGTATACACAAGCACACAAAGCACACACAAACCTGCCCCCTTTAGCAGGCACAAATTATGTTTTGTTACAACTAAATGGCTAATCCAAAAATATTTCAGTAAAATAAAAAATTGTGAAAATTGTCTCACCATGGGGTCACAAGTACTTGTCTGAGGGTTTACTAAGCTGTTTCCAGTTGAGACTTCTGTGTTGTTTTGTTTATTGAGCTTTGTTGGCTTCTAGGTTACTTTCCCGTCTAATTCGATGTGCACCTACTGGGATGTCAGTATTGTGGAATTTGGAGGTGTTGCAGTCAGGATCTATTGAACTGGACCAATGAGTTTACATGACCGCACGTGTAAGATGTGGGTTCGGCTTCTGGGATTTCAAGTACAGAAGTAGGGAAGTGTGTTTGACTATCCCAGAATAACCCCCAAAATTGGTGTACTTGGAATTTTTCATCTTTTTGGCATCTTTGCAGAAATTAGACTTAGAGAAGTGGAGTTTGGGCTGTTGGCACAGTGGCAATTGGGGGGTGTGGGTACAGCTAGTAGGGCTTTAGCAGGGTAGGGACTTAGCCAGCCCCTCCAAAGGGCTCCCCAGAGTATTTAGCCATAAGACCAATATACATGTCAATTTTTCCAGCTTGGCTTTTATCTCTTCCAAGATTAGTCATGAATCTGTAAAGCTGGGCAGATGAGTTTGCATGGTGTTGGGTCTGGGATGTCAAGGTCAGTTACTCTTAACTTGGAAACCCATATAGTGTTCAGATGGTCCCGAAAATTATTTGTGTACTCTTCTAGACAGTCTTTTTGTCAGTGCTCCAAGGTTTAGTAGAATATCACACCAGAGCATTGCATCTTAGTTCTGATCTCTTTTGAAACCCAAGGAAGACTTGGTCCTAGGAGACAGATGGATTTGGGTTAGAAATATGTATATGTGCTGCCAATGCAAGCACATGGGCTAGAATTATGTTCAACAAGTATCAACTGATTTTCAGCAGGCAATGAAATCTCTTTCCATACCCCACTTTGTAAACAACAGGAAGAGAGGCCAGAGAGATAGTACAGTGGGTTGGGTGCTTACTTTGCAGGCAACCAACCCAGCTTTGATCCCAACATCACTTACCTGAGGTCTAATGAGTCCTGACAGGAGAGATCCCTGAGCTCAGAAGCAGGAGTAAGCCCTGAGCACTGCCCAGAAACTGAGAAGAAAGCAAATCAAACAAAAACCAAGTAGCGAAACAAAACCATGTTATCACAAGAGACAAGGTTTCATCTTTTCTTGTAGCTGAGCAGTATTCCACTGAAGTGTTTGTGTGTGTCATGTCTTTAGCCTATCTGTCAGTCATCACGAAGCATGTGGATTATTTCCATCTCTTGTTTATTATCAGTAGAGGTACAGTAAATATAGGAAGGTGTGTACCTTTTGAATTTTTCTTATTCTCTAGATAAATACCTATTTGTGGAAATGCTAGATCACATGGTAAATCTGTTTCTTAAAAAATAATTTTATTAATCTTCACACTGTTTTAATGACTTAGTTTGTATTCCTACCAGCAGAACATGACAATTCTCATTTCCCCAGAAATTATTATTTCTGATTTTTATGACCTACGCTATTCTTAGATTTGTGAGATAATTACTCATCTGACTTTTTAATTTTCATCTTCCTAATAAATATTAACAAGCACTTTTTTCCTTGTGTATTTGCCATCAGCACATTTTCTTTGGAAATGTGTTTATTGCTCTCCTTTGCACATTTTTGATGGATTTTTTTGCTTTCTTGTTGAGTTTTAGAAGTCTTTGAACTTCTTGAGTAGTAACCCCTTGTCAGAAGTATGAGAAGCAGTTATTTTCTCTCATTGCATTGAATGTCTTTTTAGGGTTTTTTTTTTTTTTTTTTTTTTTTTTTGCTTTTTGGGCACCCAGTGATGCTCAGGGGTTATTCCTGGCTCTGCACTCAGGAATTACTCCTGGCGGTGCTCGGGGGGACCATATGGGATGCCGGGGATCGAACCCGGGCTGGCATAGGCCGGCCGCGTGCAAGCCAAATGCCCTACCCGCTGGACTATTGCTCTGGCCCCCTCTTTTAGTTTTAAAGATAGCTTCTCTTTCTGAGATTGTATCATTTTTTTTCTTTTTGGGTCACACCCGCAATGCTCAGGGGTTTCTCCTGGCTCTGCACTCAGGAATCACTCCTGGCGTTGCTTGGGGAGACCATATGGGATGCCGGGGGATCAAACCTGGGCCAGCATGGGCCTGCTGTGTGCAAGGCAAATGCCCTACCTGCTGGGCTATTGCTCTGGCCCCATGAGATTGTATCATTTTAAATGGTTTGAATTTTGATCCAAATCTGGATTCTTCACAGTTCATGTTCTTTTCACTAGCAATTCTTTGAACTAAAACAATTCCATCTTCCTATTCCCTTCCTTGTGATGCTGACTGGTATGGGACAGTCCAAGGCTATGCCTTAGAATTGTGCAATGTGGCTCAGGCCTGCAATATAAATTGTGTGCGTCTGGAAGTATGTGGGAGTGGAGTGAAGGCTTTCAGGATCAATACTGTGGATATCAGGATGAGGTAGGGATGCACTTGTTCATTTTCCAGTTTGTTGACTTTCCAAAGAGTTGGCAGGCTTGGCATCTTCAGGAAGTTGTTTTGTTGTTGTTGTTTTGTGGAACATAGCACTCACTCTTGTTGGATGCCCTTGGTGAGTAGCATGTAATCATTCTGCATTTTCAGCATGTAACTACTCAGCAGAGTCTTTTCCTGTTTCAGGTTCAGAGATTGTATGAGTTTTTGAATCACATTACTTGCATTCTTTCATAATGAATAATGGCTGAAGGAATCTCTTTCTAGGGTGTGCAAGTGAAGTTTTCTGCGTCTTCTGTTAATACTCCATCTGTCCATTATTCTCACTTCCCATCCAACTCACGCTCAAGCCATTCCAATTAATTTTTTTCCAAGCTTATAAACTGGTTATAATTAAATAAAACAAAATGGGACAAGTCAGCCATTCCTGCTTTAATTGACTACACAGTAATGTTTTCCTTCTAACTGTCACGAACTGATAATAACAATATAGCGACAAAATTATAGCCACCCAACTGGAAGTAAGACTGTTGGGTAATTTATCCATCTGTCAAAGGATGTCTGTAGTGAAAAATGACTGCAGTGTAATGAATTGTCACATAAAAATGGGTATTGTAATAGTGGGTGGGTGAGGGGAAAGGGGAGAAGGTTTTGAATAGTGAACGTTCTCTTGATAGTCTTTGTTTGTCTTTTTGTGGTTGGTGTAAAGAAGGGTCCATGAAGCTCTCTTCATCTGTCATGAACCTGACATAGGGTGAGTCCATGTCAGTGTAGCAGAACTGCAAGGCGGACAGGAAGGAATCAGAGCTGTAATTGGCTTTCTATTGCATTGTATTCTACAATTGTCACCCTGATTTATCCAAATCTATAATCTTCCCATGTGGCATGCACACTCCAGAAAGCCAATGAATCTCTGTTAGTGCTAGAACTGTAAGATAGATGAAAAAGGGACTTCTCTGCTTTAAGCAGAGGTCAGAGAAAACCTGGTATGATTAAATCACGTTGTCTTTGTTAATGACAGTGTAACTCCACAGGAGAATAATGGGTTGATTAAAACTCTTGGTCAACTGCTGAATAATTTAGAGTAAATGATTCTAACAGAAAGATGTGTTTCTCTTTGTAGCATTTTTGGTTTATTCTTACCATCTTTCAGTGTTCTTTTAAAAAACATAGTTGAGTATAACCAAAAGTCTCCATATATACTGTTTTTTTTTTCCTTTGGGGCCACACCCAGCAATGCTCAGGAGTTTTACCTGTCTCTGCACTCAGGTATCACACCTAGTGGTGCTTCGGGGGGACCATATGGTACACCAGGGATTGAACCCGTGACTGCCCTGTGCAAGGCAAACACCCTACCCAATGTCTTATCACTCTGGCCCCAGATATATTGTTCCATTCTGCCATGACACCAAGTACTGTTGGGTCATCAAAAGCTGTTGATGGTTCATTGTATTTCTCTCTTGGAGATGTTTTTTATTCAGAATCCGTCACAAAGTTCAGGTTGACCTACTTGAAAAGCACTTTTAAAAATATGAAGAATTAGACCAGACCCACAGCTGCGCTGCTCGTCCCGCATGGAGCAGCCCATGGAGTTTTTAGAGGACAGTAGCGGCTCAGCCCCTGGCCAAGTCCAACATAGCTCCTAGGGTTAGCAGACACGTGGGGAGGAGAGGCTGTGCTGGCCAGATTTGGAGTGGGGATTTGGGCTCCTCCACCTCCATGTCGGCGGGCATGGCTACGGACTCACAACCTCCACAGCCAGGAAAGCCAGACAAGGGACAGACCAGACCCACAGCTGTGCTGGCATGAGGCCACTCCACAGCTACACAAGAGGCTTAGATAATAATGAAGGTTGGTATGGAATAGAATTGAGTATCCTGACACCCAACCTCAAACACATGATCATTTAATCTTTGATAAAGGTGCAATGAGTCTAAAATTGAGTAAGGAAAGCCTCTTCAACAAGTGGTGTTGGGAAAACTGGGCAGCGACATGTAAAAAAATGAATTTGGACCTGTGTCTAACACCATGCACAAAAATCAGATCAAAATGGATTAAAGATCTCAATATCAGACTTGAATCCATAAAGTACATTGAAGAAAATATAGGAAAAACCCTCCACGACATTGAAGTTAAAGGCATCTTCAAAGGTGAAACATCACTAACAAAGCAACTAGAAGAAAGGATAAACATATGGGACTACATGAAACTAAAAAAGCTTCTGCACCTCAAAAGAAACAGTGACTATGATACAAAAGCAGTCCACAGAATGGGAAAGAATATTCACCCAATACCCATCTGATAAGGGGTTAATATCCAGGATATATCAGGCACTGGTAGAACTTTACAAGAAGAAAACAAACAACCCCATCAACAAATGGGGAGAAGAAATGAACAGAAACTTCAGCAAGGAAGAAATTCGAATGGCCAAAAAACATATGAAAAAATGCTCATCATCACTGGTCATCAGAGAGATGCAAATCAAAACAACAATGAGATACCACTTTACACCACAGAGACTGGCACATATTCAAAAGAGCAAGAACAACAAGTGCTGGCGTGGATGTGGGGAAAAGGGGACACTCATCCATTGTTGGTGGGAATGCCGGCTGGTACAGCCTTTCTGGAAAACAATATGGACTTTCCTCCAAAGACTAGAAATTGAACTCCCATTTGACCCAGCCATACCACTCCTGGGGAATAAACTCTGGGAAGCCAAAAAATACGCATGCGGAAACACCATCCCTACTTTTATGTTCATAGCAGCATTATTCACAATAGCCAGAATCTGGGAAGCAACCAGAGTGCCCGGAAATCGATGACTGGATAAAGAAGCTTTGGTACATCTGCACAATGGAATACTATGCAGCTGTTAGGATAAATGAAGTTATAAAATTTGCCTATAAATGGATGGACATGGAGAAGATTATGTTGAGCGAAATTAGCCAGGAGAGAGACAGATACAGAATGACTGCATTTATTTGCATGGCATAAATATATATGTACATATTATGATACCAATATCCAAGGTCAAGTGAAACATATATCAGGAGGTCTTGTCAAAGGTGTAAATTATCACAAGCGTGTGGGAGTCAGAGGCTAGGTAAGACAGAAAATGGAACAGGGTGCTAATAATTGTCGAGGGTAGTAATGCCAACCTAGAACTGAGCATTAAATAGAGGCAAAAAGGATACACATGACAACCTTTTAATGTATGTTCTGTAATCCATAGTCTGGAAGGGAAGGAAAAGAGAAAGAGAGAGAAAGGCAAAAGAAATAAAGAACCTGCCATGGAGCTGGGCTGGGGGAAGGGGGGAGGGAACCGGGGATGTTGGTGGTGGGAGATGGGCACTGGTGGAGGGACGGGTGCTGGAACACTGTATGACCAAAACCCAAACATGAACTTTTTAATTGTATATCTTTTTATTTGTATATCTCACGGTGGTATAATAAAATACTTAAAAAAATAATGAAGGTTGGGACCAGGTCCTTCCCAGGATCTTTCACATTTATGCACTGTAATGATCATTGTAGTTGCAACAAACTGGGAGGTTGATGGGTAATGAGGAATTATAATGTCACACTAGAACTCACTATTGGAATATACACATAGAGACTTGCATCATACACCATTAATATCTGTAGGAAAAGCCACAAAGTCTAAAAAGAGAGAGAGAAATACAGAGACAGAAACAGAGAGAGAGAATGAGAGAGAGAGAGGAAGGAAGGAAGGAAGGAAGGAAGGAAGGAAGGAAGGAAGAAGGAAGGAAGGAAGGAAGGGAAGGAAGGAAGGAAGGAAGGAAGGAAGGAAGGGAAGGAAGGAAGGAAGGGGAAGGAAGGAAGGAAGGAAGAAGGAAAGAAGGAAGGAGGAGGGAAGGAAAAGAGGGGAGGAGGGAAAGAGGAAGGAAGGAAGGAGGAGGGAGGGAGGAGGAAAGCAAGAAGAGAAGGAAGGAAGGAAGGAAGGAAGGAAGGAAGGAAGGAAGGGAAGGAAGGAAGGAAGGAAGGAAGGAAGGGGAAGGAAGGAAGGAAGGAAGAAGGAAGGAAGGAAGGAAGGAAGGAAGGAAGGAAGGAAGGAAGGAAGGAAGGAAGGAAGGAAGGAAAAAAGGTGCCTGCTATAGGGGCAGGCTGGGGTTGGGTGGGAGGGAGTGTTGGGACATTGGTGGTGGGAGTGTGGCACTGGTGGAGGGCTGGGTGCTGGAACACTATATGACAGACAAACAATTATGAACATCCTTGTAATTGTATATCTCATGGTGGTATAATAAAAATTGAAAAATATTTGAAGAATATCACAGACATGGGGCAGAGCTGCTACTGGCTCTCCCTGTGCCCAGCAGCTCACGAGGCGCCCGGGAGGGATGGCGTGTTCTAGCCCTGGCCCGCCACCCCAACAGAGCCTCGCAACAAGCCAGACGACCCCCCTCACTCCATGAGGGCCTCCATTTTCCACATCCTGACTTCCCCCTCGTCAGAACTCCACCCAGCAGACCAGCCTATCACAGCCCGCCTCTCACGGCCACACAGTTCATCAATAAATGCTGGATTTAGAGATGACTACAAGAATATGCTACCATGGGGCGGGCGATAGTCCAGTGGGTAGGGGCGTTTGCCTGTGCCGGCCTGGGTTCGATTCCCGGCATCCCATATGGTTCCCCTGAGCACCGCCAGGAATAATTCCTGAGTGCAGAGCCAGGAATAACCCTTGAGCATTGCCGGGCGTGACCAAAAAAAAAAAAAAAAAAAAAAAGAATATGCTACCCGCACGGCAGAGCCTGGCAAGCTACCCGTGTCGTATTTGTTATGTCAAATACCAGTAACAGTTATAGACCTCATTCCCATAACCTGATGGAATGGTTTGAGGCTCTTTATGTTCCTGGAGCAAGCAGGTGCCCTTGGGCTCTACTTGCATGAGACAGGACATATGGAGATGTTACTGGTGCCCGCTCAAGCAAATCGATGATGAACGGGAAGACAGTGATACAGTGATAGACAGTGATTTGAAGAATTATCTATTGACTGCTTTGAGCCGGGGAGACATTGAATAACAAATAGAATTTTAGTTTTAAATCCATGTGGCAAAGTCATGGTAATAATGCAAAGTAATAATGGTCACCAAAGAAAAGTAATAATAGTAACTATCAAGGTGAGGGAGGGTATGAGCAAGGCATAGATACCGGTATAAACTTTAGAACTTTCTAGAGTTGTCTCTCCAGCCCAAATTATTCACCTTGTCCCTGGTTCAAGATACTAACTTAGGAAAGATAAAGACATATCGAGGGATTATGCCCTATGATAACAAATGCGTCAGAGCAAGTGCCCTTGTTTCTATTCGTCCTGAACCCATGCTAAGAAGGCAAGCTGCTGGTTTGCTGTTATTTCACCAAAAATGAAAACCATTTTTGGTGTGTGTTTTTTTAAGTCTATGGGCAGTTTCATGATCAGTGATGGTTTTGGGGTCTGTGTACATAAGGCTTATTTTACTTCACTGCCAGCTTTGCTGGGCTCACTTGCTGTCCTTATTTTTGTGTTTGCTAGGGAGAAATGCTTGCTGCCTCTCCAGTTGGCTTTGGAATCCAAGAATGTGAAGCTGGCCCAACATGCCTTGGCAGGCATACAGGTACGCCTTTCACTGGAGTGCAGTGGGGTAGCAGATATGAGCAGGCTCTGTTGGTATTGAGGAGCAGACAGTGAGTCCTTTAAATACTGTTTAAAGACCTGGACTGAAAATCAATTTAATTTAGGTAATAACCATGAAGAACAGAGTTTTCTTGTCTTTACAGCCATTTCTCTGTGCACAATATTATCTTGTTGAGTCTTTGGCGTCTAGCGCTCATTCCTGGAAATCCAGCTAGTCTATACAGAAGTGACATTGTTTTTTCTGGTGATGTTCAGCTTTTTTGAAGAGTTGGGAATTCCAGAACATAGACTAACTTAAATATAATTACAGAATAATATTATATGCAATTTCAAGGTTTATTTGCTTTTGTTTAGGTTTTTTGGGGGTCACACAGCTATGCTCAGGGCTTACTCCTAGTGGGGCGGGGGAGCATACAGGATACCTGGGATAGAACCCTGGCTTGGCTGTGTGCAAGTCAAACACCCTGTCTACTGTACATGTCCCAGCTCCCCAAAATGAAGGGTATTGGTATTTAAAAATATTTGTGGTTTGACAGAATGAGAATTGAGGTTACACTTAAGATAATCTTTCTGTTCTATAGTTAGGTAGATGAATGAATTAATGTATTTTCTTTCTGGAGTTAGATTGGAGAGAAATTGGGAATTTGGTGTAATAAGGAATGCCATATTGCTTAAATTTTCTTCTCTGTGCATTTTTTCATTTGTTTTTATACCAAATGTATTAAGTCTACTTCCAACAGTACAAAGGTGATAACTATATACATACATAGACTTTAAAAGTTTCCGTTTCTAAGTGACCCTTGCTGCAGAGTTCCAGCCTTATTTGCATAACCATTATTGGTGGCATCTGTCAGATGTGTTCACACTGCTCTGTACTGTTTCATCAGCACCTCTTTAAGCTTGGAGGAGTCGCTATTAGCTTTTCAGAGTTACTAGGCATGAACCAGTTTTCTAATAATTGTTGGAAATGGTAATGCCAAACTAGAACTGAGTATTGAACATGGGCAAAGGGATATACATGATAACCCCTAAATGTTTGTATTGCAAGTCACAATGCATACGAGGAAGGGAGAGAGTGAGAGAGAGAGAAGAAGGAAGGAGGAGGAGGAGGTAGAGGAGGAGGAGAGGGAGGGGAGGGAGGAGGAAGGGAAGAAGAAAAGTGCCTGCCACAGAGGCAGGCTGGGGAGGGAAGGTGGAGGGGATCTAGGGACATTGGTGTTGCAAAGGGTGTTAGGGATGGGTGCTGGAATACTATATGACTGAAACCCAATCATGAACAGCTTTGTATAGCGTCATAACCAAATTAATCCACGTGTCTTTCTACTTTAAAGTTTCTGTTTCTAAGTGCCTTGCTACAGAGTGGCTTAATAAAAAAAATTTTAAAAGAGTTACTATGTATGAGTGAGAAAATTACTATTCTTTCCCCCAGTACCTTAGAATTATGTAATGCATTTAAAACACATCAATAAATTTATAAACCCCTTTTGTCTCTGAAGGTAATGAATTTAACCAACTATAGAAAAGAATGGGAGCAGAGTTTGGGGGTGGGGGTTGTGTTTTGTTTTTGGATCTATCATTTACATTCCTTTCCCTAGTATTATAGATCCATTACTATTATTACCACCACCACCATTTGGTTTTTGGGGCCACACCTAGTAGTGCTCAGGTGCTATTCCTGACTTTGAGTGCTTGTACCTGGTTGTATTCAAGGTAGTTCCTTCTTTTTCTTTTTCTTTCATTGGCCACACCCAACAGTGTTCAGAACTTACTCCTGGCTCTGTGCTCAGGCATCACTCCTGGTGGGGTTCAGGGGACTTACTGGAGTGCTAGGGATTAAATCTGAGTTGGATATGTGTAAGGCAAGCACCGTAGCTGCTGTACTCTCTCTCTCTCTAGTTTCTTTATTTTAACCTTCAAACATTCAAGGCTACCTTCTAACAAGAAAAGGTTTGCCCTCTGCCATGTAATGACTTTTGGTGGGATTCTTTGGGAATGGGTGTCAAATATCTTTTTTTTAAGATTTTAATATATCACCATAAGATATACAATTACAAAGCTGTTCATGATTGGGTTTTAGTCATACAGTATTCTAGCTTGTAGATTCACACATAGTGAATATATGTAAACAATAATTCATGTTAAGAAGCAAAAGTGAGCTTGTCTCCAAGATCAGTTCTTCCCTTGTCACAGACTGGCCTTCAGAAAAGTGATGTGATGCGGTAAGGTAAGGCACTTGCCTTGCATGCGGCTGACCCGATTCAATCTCACACACCACATATTGGTCCCCAAGTCTTGCCAGGGGTGATCCTTGAGCATAGA
This sequence comes from Cryptotis parvus, assembly GCA_021461705.1. Taxonomy (NCBI): domain Eukaryota; kingdom Metazoa; phylum Chordata; class Mammalia; order Eulipotyphla; family Soricidae; genus Cryptotis; species Cryptotis parvus. The sequence goes on along the minus strand of JAJIBD010004413.1, from coordinate 90,431 downwards.
TCCAGGAATAAGCCCTAAGTACTGCGAGTGTCCCCACTCCCCCCCCCAAAAACACCAAAAATAAAAAGAAAAACCAGAAGAGCTCTGTGTGGGTGTGACTGTTATGAGAAAATATATTCCTCCTCCATCCCTCCCAGCCAGACAGCATACACAACAGCTGCCATGTTCATGCATTACTTACACAGTTAGTATGGCTTATCTAATAGTGGGGAAAAATACTCTACCCAAAATGGTTTACTAAAGGCTAAACTCACTTTACTCTCTATTGGCACATGGCCATATGGTTCTTTCCTAATGGCTTCCAGCGTCTGCCTTCTGAGCAAGAACAGTCATCTCAGAAACTACTAAGATACAACCGAATTAGGCAGCAAGGGGGAGCCTATTTCTGATGACTGCCTTGTGCCTCTTTACAGAAGCTCCTGGCAGAAGAGAGGTTTGTATCCATGGAAACCGACTCCGATGAGAAGCAGCTGCTCAATCAGATCCTGAATGCTGTGAAAGTGACGCCATCCCTCAATGAGGACCTGCAGGTGGAAGTGATGAAGGTCAGTTTGACGCCACTGAGTGACATCATTGGGACCACCATGCACCTGCCCTTCTAGTTACCCTCCAAATGTCCTCTGCCTCATGCCCCTGCCAGCTCATCCTTCCTTTTGGATTTGGTTATTTGAGCATGCTCCTGGAGAATGTCCCCGGAATTTCCTTGAATACTGAACAGAAATGATAACTAAGTAACAGAGGTTCACTTTTTTGGAAAACTAGACTTTTGACCGGATCCAGCATATCAAATACTATTAGGAAATGGGTGTTTTGCCTTTAAGGGAACATCTGTGGGTAGGTTTAGCTAGTCTAGGGAGTTTGGTTGCCTGTTTATATTAAAACAAAGTGAAGACATAAAAACTTTTCAACAATATTGAGGTTTAAGAATAGTCTTTTTTAAGGAAGGGAAGGCTCTCCCCGGGAGCCATATCAGAATCATACCTTTTTCATCACCTCAAATTAGGTGAACCTTATCATTATATTGCATTAACCACTACCCCTTGACTCTCTTCCCTAACCTTTTGGGAGGTAGTTTCCTGGCTGATTAAGAGTCCTCTGAAGTCAGCCTGTCTGGGTTTGAATCTTTATTTGAGTCCTTTCTAGCCGGACGTCCTTGAACACAGACAGCCCTTGATTTCCTCTTCTGATGGATGGGAAGAAGGGTAGGGACCACTGACCAGAGTTCACTTGATCACTTGATCACTTGAATCCTGTTATTCATCGATTTGCTCGAGCGGGCGCCAGTAACATTTCCATTGGACCCTTTCACGTGCCAATGTAGCCCAATGGCATCTGGTTGATTCAGGAATATGAAGAGCCTCAAACCGTTCCTTCAGGGTCTTTACAAGGAAGCCTGACCATCTTGTAGGTGGGCGGACACGTGATCTTTTGATATCCCGTGGGATCCAGTCGGTAATGGCTCTAGTCCAGCGGTTTTCTCCAAATCGCGACCAGAGTTACATTGTCATAAAGATTCTCATCTCATTTCATTTCACATGGCAAAATATGCTGAAAATGCAGTTTCTGGTACAGAGCAGGTGCCTCATCTGAATTACATACTCTACTACTTGTCCTCTTCTCCTGCCGCTACTACCTGCTGCCTGCGGAGTCACAATACGAAGTGGGTGGGTCCAGAAATATCCTTCCACACACACAGTAGACATTGAGAGTCGCCCACTAGCTGTTATATAAGATCTCAATTCTCTTTCATGCTATTTGATGTTAGAATGCATTGCTCTTCCTTTTCCTTTGGTCTCCATTTTTTTTTAAAGTTTTCCCTATTTTAACTGATCTATCTCTCTATAACATTCATTATTAAACTTATAATAGGAAAACACCTCTCTATGTATTTAGGGCTCACCGTGCCGGCCACCAAAGCCCAGGCGCCATCTCATCACCAGGTGTTCTCTCCACCCTTTCCTCTCAGTCGCCCTCTTTCCATCCTGTGACCACCGTGAGTTTTACCAAATCTAGGAGTCATTTTGGGGTTTTGCTGGTTTGTTTGCTTCTGCTATTTATATTCCACATGTGTAAAATCATCTGGGTTTTTTCCACTCCCTGACATTTCCTTAGTGTGATCACCCCAAGTTCCATCCATTTTTTCCCCAATGGCATAATTTCATCTTTTTGAATGGCACAGTATGCATTAGGCATACAACTTCCTTACCCCATCAGCAGTGTTTGTTTGATTCCATTGTTGGCTATAGTGAATAATGCTGCTATGAACATAGACGTATATGTATGGAGCATACGGGTATCTCTTTAACTTTTTTTGGTAATTTTTTTTACTGAATCACCGTGAGATAGACCATTACCATTACATGATTGGGTTCCAGTCATACAGTTTTCCAGCATCCATCTGTACACTGTGCACGTTTCCCAGCACCAATGTCCTCAGTGTCCCTCCCCAACTTCCCACCTCACCCCCCCAACCTGCCTCATGGCAGGCTCTCTCTCTCTCTCTCTCTCTTTCTCTCTCTCTTTCTCTCTCTCTCTTCCCTTTTGTGCATTGTGACTTGCAATACAGCCACTGAAGGGTTATCATACATATCCCTTGACCTACTTTCAGCACTCAGTTCTAGTCCAGCAAGATGGCCATTCTTATCCAGAGAGGTCATTTTGAACTATCTTTGTCATAGTGGTCCCTTCTCTGTCTCAGCAGTCTTCTCCCCCCAGCACCTGAGGCAGGCTTTCTGGTCCTTGGGTATTAGTCTCATATTGTGGATATTTTTTATATTCAACATATGAGTGCAAACATTATTTAATTCCATGTTTTGACTATAGTGAGTGATGCTACTACAAACATGGGGGTGTACACCTGAGCATATGGGCACCTTTTTTAAAAATTGATTAAAGTTATGTGATTTACAATGTGGTTAATAATGGTTTCCCTATGCATGTGTTTCCATTATACCACAACCCTCCCTGGTGTTAATATGGCTGTTTTTTTAATTAGTATTTTCATATTCTTCAGATAAATAGAAGTTATAGCTCTGTATTATATGGTATTTCTTTCTTTGCTGTTGGTTTGGGGGTATATCCTAGCAGTGCTTGGGGAGTATGTGCTTGCTATTGGGGATGGAATTGGGGTTCCACCATGCAGAGCATGCATTGCGCCCTTTGCACTTTCTCCCTGGCCCTTCATCTTTTATAGAAGGGCTCCCCATATCATTTTCCATAGAGGTTTCACCAAATTACACATCACTAATAGCCTTCCACATAAATTTAAGAACTGTGTATTCAGAAGAACCAAAAATAACTACCTTTAGATTTGTTTTCTTTCTCTTTGTGTGCTGCCTTAGTAGAGAGCCAAGGCTGGTTGCCATGTTAATTGCCCTTTTTTCTTTGCTTGCTTAGATATAGAAAAGTTTATTGGAAAGTAGAAGAGAAAGGAAAACTTCCCATGCAGGGAATAACTTAATATAGGACTAAGTGAACTATGGCTCATTTTCTGGGATTTTTATAGGGAAACTGGGTTATGTTTCCCTATAAAAATTTCCCTATAAAAATCTTTATGTTACAGAAAGGTCAGGAAGTTAAAGATAAGAGGTGTGTGTGTGTGTGTGTGTGTGTGTGTGTGTATAGTGTAGTGTCTTTGTGTGTAGGTCCTTTTAAATGAAAATTAGGCTTTGCATTTCTTATCCATTGACAAGAATGTTACAGAGAATGCAACTGCTTTTATGACTTTTGAGCATAGTCTCTTGAGTCTCTCTTTACTCTTAGGTCTCTAGATACTGGAGAGTTGGGCATCATATTAAGAGACATAATTCACAGATTCCTTACAATTTTCTGAAGAATATAGGAATTTGCATTAAAATTAAAATGAGAATTACTATTTTTTGCAAACTTTAGAGAAGAAGTATGTTTAATGGTTTATGTCAACAGTAACCCCTGCTTTGAAAACTTAGATTTGTTTTCTAATACCAGATGAGCAATGCCTTCTGCCAACCCTGCTAAGGAAAGGCACTGACATGTCTTATCACTCCTGGAAACCATCGAGAGCCTGCTTTAATGCATTTGGTAGGCACCAGCAGCCATAGTATGTGTAAGCAATGTCTGAGAAGTCAGAATCTGGCCTGCAATTCTTTACAATTTAGAGTTCTAAGATGCCTTAAAAAGAGGGAATTGCCCCAAACTGCTATATAGTATTAAACCAAAACTAAATGTTGGAATTGGGAGAAATATTTTAATTCACAATAAGCTGTGCCAAAAATTAATATGTTTGTAGAGTACTTTTATTAGAGGCAGTTTATAGCCCAGGAGCTAAAACTTGAATGAACTAACTAGAGATGATAAAAGTGATTTTTTTTAGTGTTAAACGAAACTTCTGAAGTGGCAGTGTGACTAGGATAGCCCATGAGTGAGTGTGTCGTGACGTATTGCTGAGGTTTGAATGATGTATTGGACGTGGCAGGGAGCAGGGAGATAAATCACAGGTCAAGGATGCATAACTTGCATGCACAAGGATCTAAAATTTAATCCCGGCACTCGTGTTCTTATAAGCACATTGGGTTGTGCCAGGTGACCGCCAGCAGCAGTGCACCTGAGCAATGCCTCATCACTGGACCCGGCCAGTGGCTGAGTATTGTCAGGACTGGTCTCTGGGTTTCTCCCTTAGCACTGTGTGGAAGATCCCAAATAAGGAGCTGGTTTGTCCAGGTATAAAGATTTGTCCAGATTATAGTATTTCTGGCTTAAAAAGAATATATTTTCAAATGAGTGAGTAGATCCAAAGGGAAGGACCTTGAAAATTTGCATGAAGAGAATTTGAATGGAAAGATAGAGGATATTAGGTCTTTTACAATCTGACTGGTCGAAGGCTTACTATAATAATAAACATTAGACTTACCCACTGACTTAGAATCATATTTTTATCTTGCACTCAATAATTCTATGAATTATAATATACATGATGTAGAACAGGTTATATATTATAGTAGATTTACTGAAAATAAATTATGCATTTTATACCACTTTTCTCAGCATGAATAATTTCTATACCAACTTTGGTCATCTGTCCGGGACGCCACTGGGGTCCCCGACAGTGCCGGGAAGAGAGTTCCCTTCTACCTCTGAAGCCGACAGGGAATGGATGAAGACTCAGGAATCTGGCGCAGTTTTAAAAGGCTTTACTAATCGCAGGTTCAGGCATACAAGTCAGCAATAGAAAAAACCCTGTGCTTAGGATTCCCAGCTAGAACCCCAGCCACGTGTAGGCCAAGATGGCGCCACCACGTGTTAAGGCTCTGTAAAGAGGAGACAAAGACAAGACTCCCAAGAAGAGTGCAAGCCCCAAAAGAGAGCCCAAAAAGAGAGAGCCAGAGAGGAAGCAGCCTAGTTTTTATACCCCTGCAACTCAGACCTCCCACTATTATGGGAAGCAGGCAGGGTCAAATGCCCTTAGGTAATTTCTCCCAGCACCTCACCTAGGCCCTATTATATGCTAATGTTTTGAGCCAAGATCTGCCTGGAAATGCCTTTATAGGGTAGAGAAGGGGTTTCTGAGATGGCATGTCTCGTACCAAAGACTAACACTAATGCCAGTTAAATATTTCTCCAAGCCTTCACAAGAGTCTCGTCTACTTCATGGTAGTTTTGTATTTTAGTTGCCTTTGAGTTATCAGGGAGCCATGCTTGCTTGCTTGGAGGCAAACAGCATTTCTCTCTGGTCTAATTACTTAGAGATCCAACGTGGCCAGGCAAATATGCTGGTAAGATCTAGCTAGTCCCACGATGATTGTGGTCGCATGAGAGAATATTTATACCAGCCAGTACAGAATACATGGTCAGATAACTGCCACATTTAAACTACCCCCTTATCTACGAAGTGACCTGCAGGAGGTAATCCAGGGCAGATGCAGAGGCTCTTAGAGGAGTCCTGCAACAGTCATCTTCAAATGTATGTACCCTTTTATTTTGATATTTTCTTAACAGTCATAATGACCCCAGGAAGAACTTCTACAGCGGGCATGTGGTTCAGTGGCAGAACATTAGCCTTGTGGGTGTGAGCGCCTGGGTTCAGTCCCTACTTCTGGCATCACCACACAAATTGGTAAATACTTTTAAGTGCATTTTTGATTGCTAACAGCACTGTCACAATAAAAATTTTTGGTCACCCATTGTCCTAAAAAAAGAATATTGAAAAATAATGTACCATCCTTGAAGTCTACATTTTTATTACCTATGAAGGGTGTGTTTATTTATTCTTGGTGTTCTTATAACTTATTTCTGCGCTAAATTATCTAAAGTAGATACGTCTTATAAAAAGTCCTTCCATCGTACTGTATCAATTATTTAGGTAATGACTTAAATTATTTTTACAGACACTCATTCAAAATAAAATCTAATAGACATTTTCAAATCTTGGCTTGAGCATTCAGATGAGGTAAAGCTGCATCATGCATGGTTTATGTATGTCTATCCATTCACACTACATGTAGTACATTTTTAGAACTGAGCCTAGCTCTTACTTTAATAGAGCTGTATCAAGCATTTTATTCACGTTTTGCGATCTGCTAGTGTTTATAAACATGAGAAATTGAACCATGTCACACTCTCAAGAGTGTGAAGCATTTGATATTAAATTCCTGGAGAGAAAATAATATGGTTTCTTCTTTTAGACATTTTCCCAAGATTGGAAAGAAACTAGCTAATAATGAAGCCAAAGATTCATCTGGCAGTGTTCTCATTTAGAAAAGCCTGTGGACTTTCAATTCGAGGGCGAAAAAATCAATAACATTTCTGACAAATTAAATAGGAAAGCATTTAGGCCACCTAGTCAAAGAACCACTCTGCATGATTTTACTGTCTGACAGGAGGGACAGAAAAATACAACTTGGAGTCATTAAAAGGACTATGGAATCCAAATAAAAATGTGATAGCCTGAACAAATAAAGAAAGCTTTGTCTGAAGATAGGTTGGGTGTTAGTGGATGATAGTGGATAACCTTTATATTTAGGTTACACAATAGTGTGCTTGGGTAGCATTTTCCTGTGTGTATGCCATTTCCATCAGTGTCTTTGCAGAAGCAAGAGCCAGGTAACTAATGGCCTCCCTGGCTGTAGCAATTAGGACTTTCCCCAGCCTTCTTTCTGATGGATAACCTTTAATGAAGCTATACACTGATACAGTTGGCGGAGTCTTCAAAGGCTACAGGGAATTATAGCTGGCTTTCTGCCTCTGAGCATGTCAGAGCTGTGAGTGTTTGGGGGAGGGCAGACAGGCTTGATCAATACAGAAGACTGCAATCCTGCTGAGAAAGCATATGATAAGTGTGGTTATTGGATGTCTGATTGCTCTGTGCCTCTTTAAATAGTGGGTAAAAATATTAGTGAGTGCTTTACATTTTCAAAGGAGAAACGAAGGGCTAATTATTTATAATGTATTATGCATTGGACACTGTGGTAGTACATTTATTCTGAGAACATAGCCAGGGAAATGGCAAGGCCAGTGTTTGAGCTGTAATTTGCCTGGGATTGAACCTTAACTTCTAAAGCTATCCTGAAGGACTTGTGGGTGGCCAATACAATCTCCATTTCTAGATGATTAGATACGAAAAATCACAAACTGATAAGGGGCAAAGCTCAGAGTGGCTGAGAGTCCTGCATGTATTCTGTATCCTGTCACGGCAGGGTGCTCCTCAGTACTTCTGAGCTAGGTTCAACAGGAAGAAAGGAAAAGTCTCTTCCCACTGCACTAATGATGGGTCTGTGGTGTATGGGGAGGGGGATGTGAGTATCACTTACTACTGAATTGTTTTACTATTTATAACAAAGCCAAGAAAAGCATGTATCACTTGAATCACTTGAATCACTTGAATCCCGTTACTCATCGATTTGCTCGAGCAGGCGCCAGTAACATTTCCATTGGACCCTATCACGTGCCAATGTAGCCCAATGGCATCTGGTTGATTCAGGAATATGAAGAGCCTCAAACCGTTCCTTCAGGGTCTTAACAAGGAAGTCTGACCATCTTGTAGGTGGGCGGCCACGTGATCTTTTGACATCCCGTGGGATCCAGTCGGTAATGGCTCTAGTCCAGCGGTTGTCTCCAAATCGCATTACATGTCCAGCCCATCTGATTTTCGATGCCTTGGCAAACGAGACAGCGTCCCTGATTCTGGAATAGCGACGGAGGTCAGAACTCCGGATTCCTTCTCTCACTTGAGTGAGACGTGATATTCCAAGCATAGCTCTTTCGATGCCTCTCTGGGAGACCCGAATAGCATTCTCATCCTGCTTTCGTAGGGCCCAGGTCTCTGAGGCGTATGTTAATGCAGGGAGAATGGTGGAGTCGAAGAGATGTGCCCGGAGCCGGAGGTTCTTTGTCCTTTTAGCTATTTCTTCGATGCCTTTGAAGGCATTCCATGCCGCTCTCTTCCTCCTGCGCAGCTCAGGTTTTAGGTCATTCATCATGTTGACTTCTCGACCTAGGTACACATAACTGCTGCATTCAGAGATGTTTGTTCCATTGAGAGAGAATGGGGCCTCTGGAACTAGTTCATTTCTCATGAACATAGTTTTCTTCAGATTCAGCTGTAGACCTACCTTTCCACATTCTCGGTCAAAGTCAGCCAGCGTTTGTGCCGCTTGGCTAATGTTTGGTGTTATTAGAACGATGTCATCAGCGAAGCGGAGGTGGTGTAGTTGCCGACCATCTATCTTCACTCCCATTCCTTCCCATTCTAATTGTCTCATGATGTTCTCGAGGGTGGCACTGAAGAGTTTTTGGTGAGATAGTATCACCCTGTCGAACCCCTCTTTTGACATCAATGATCACTTCTTTGTAGAATGGTGAGATCCTGGTGGTGAATCCATAATACAGCTCACGAAGGATCTTGATGTATTGGGTTTGAACACCCTGTTTGACTAGGGCTTCGATGACTGCTTCAGTCTCCACAGAATCAAAGGCTTTCTGTAAATCAATGAACGTGAGACAGAGCGGCATCTTGTACTCCCTACAAACCTCAATGAGCTTGGTTACTGTGTGGATATGGTCGATTGTGCTGAATCCTTTCCGGAAACCTGCTTGCTCGCATGGTTGTCCTTCATCTAGTGTTCTGCTAATCCTGTTCAGGATGACTCGTGTAAACAGCTTGTAGATGACAGACAACAGGCAGATGGGGCGATAGTTGCCGATATCGTGAACGTCTCCCTTCTTGAACAGTAGAACTGTCCTGCTGGTTTTCCATTGGGAGGGCACCTTGCATTCAGACAGGTAGCGTGTGAAGAGCCGAGCTAGTGTATTGATGAGCACCGATGGCAGATTCTTCAGATGTTCGGGTCTGACTTTGTCTGGGCCTGGTGCTGTTCCCTTCTTTACCGATGAGATGGCATGTCTTATTTCAGAAGGGAGAACGTTGGGAATGACGTATCCATCCTGTGGAATTTGGTATGTGGGCAGGTGGATGTGGCTATCAAAAAGATTTGAGTAGAAGTCCTGGATAATCTTCTCCATTGCCTTTCTGGAAGATGTGATAGATCCATCAGGGCGTCGGAGGGCAGTCATCTTGGTCTTATAGTTGGCGAAGGACAGGCGGGCAGTGAGAATACTTTTCCGGCTTCTGCTGCATCTTCCAGTATTTCTGCTCTTCTGTCTTTGAGGTCTGCTTTTATCGCTTCTCTGCACTGTTTAGCAAGCTTGGACGTTAGCATTTGGTCTCCTGAGGCTCGCGCCTTGCCACGTTGGCGAATGAGCTCGAGAGTTTCTGAAGACAAAGCGTCCTTTTGTGTTTCTCTCTCTCGGCATTCTTCGCACAATCATGGAGGTGCTGAACCAGTCGGTTGTATTCTTCATCGATGTCGTCAATGATGGTATCTTCCCATGTTGCTGCAATGGTGCCAAAGAGTTCCCAGTTTGTGGTCGTTCTGGGAGTTCTCTTCTTAAACTTTGCAGCCTTTTCTCCCGTTGCGGGAAGTAGAATTTTGCCACGAAGGAGACGGTGGTCCGATCCTGTCTGGAATTTGGGGACGACAGAAACATCGGTCAGACAAAATCGTCGATTGAAGATGATGTGGTCGATTTCATTGTGGAACTGTCCACCAGGAGATTCCCATGTCCAACGTTTCGCTTCAGCCTTCTGAAACTGTGAGTTCCCATGAATAGTCTTGGTGGACATGATGAACTCAGATAGTCTCTCACCCTGTTCGTTCCATTCTAGGCCATGGGTCCCGATGTGGAGTTCTTCAGCCGATCTTCTCGGTCCTATCTTGGCATTAAAATCACCGACTATGATCTTGTAGAAGGTGTGATCTTTTTTATAGAACTCCTCCAATTACATGTAGAATTTCTCAATTTCATCTTCTTTGTATGTGGATGTTGGTGCATAGACAATGAAGATAGAAATTGCTGGCAGTGGGCCACATCTCCTCAAGTGTAATCATCCTATTCGGTTTGTTAGGCATTCAAATGAATCAATGTTGACAGCCATGTTCATGTTGACAAGGACACCAATGCCACCGACGCCTCTTTCATCACATGTTCCAAGGAACAATTCTTCTCCGGTGTCAAATACAGCATGATGCGACTGACGCCTCCTCGTCTCAGTCAGACCAATGATGTCGTACTTGATCTTTTGCGCTTGCAGCATCAGATCCTCAATATATGCTTCCGTTGCCAGTGTACGTGCATTGAAAGTACAGACAGTCATTTTAGTCCTTCTTCGTTTTGGCAGCCTAGGACAGCCGTGAAATTTTATCAGGCACTGCTTGTTTGCCTTTCTTACTGCTGCCGTATTAAGGGCTCTTTCGGGGTCAGGAAAATAAACATTTTTGTTACTGGGTTTGGCATATCGAACACGCATCGGACAGCTTGCCAGGCTCTGCCATGCGGGCACTATATTCTCATTGCTTTGTGGGGCTCTCTCAGAGGGGTGGGTAGAATATTTGTGGTAGTTTGGAGGTAAAAACTACTTGGTTGGCCGCGCAACGGGGAAAGCTGGTTTCTGCTCTGCCGGGTGTACCTGTGTCTGAGGCTCAAGCATTCCTGGGTTTGAAATACTCTCCTCTGAAGGGCGGGTCTCTGCAGGGCGGGTCCTTGTAGGCTGGGTTTCTGACAAGCTGGGCTGGAGACTGGATTAATCTGTGGGCTGGAGAGTGGATTAATATGCTGGGGGGAGATCTTACCAGCTGCAGAGTGTGGATTGTGACACAGATCGCTGCCAGCAAGGTGTGGGAGTTTCTCTGGCCTCCTCCGAGGCTCCATCGGGATGGTGGACTCAGGTCCGAAGTTGCTCTCGTGGTCCATGGAGTGCAGGGGGTTCAACGGGAAAGCTGGTTTCTGCTCTGCCGGGTGTACCTGTGTCTGAGGCTCAAGCATTCCTGGGTTTGAAATACTCTCCTCTGAAGGGCGGGTCTCTGCAGGGCGGGTCCTTGTAGGCTGGGTTTCTGACAAGCTGGGCTGGAGACTGGATTAATCTGTGGGCTGGAGAGTGGATTAATATGCTGGGGGAGATCTTACCAGCTGCAGAGTGTGGATTGTGACACAGATCGCTGCCAGCAAGGTGTGGGAGTTTCTCTGGCCTCCTCCGAGGCTCCATCGGGATGGTGGACTCAGGTCCGAAGTTGCTCTCGTGGTCCATGGAGTGCAGGGGGTTCAACGGGGAAAGCTGGTTTCTGCTCTGCCGGGTGTACCTGTGTCTCAAAAGCATGTATAGAAAATATAAAGTTAAGTGTCTCAAGGCCAGTGAGCTTATCGGAAAGACTAGCTGATGTAAGCCTCAGGGCGTGTCCATACAGAGCAGGGAGGAATGCTCTTTTAGTGTCTTGTAATGTGACATTTAGGTCAGAAACAGTAGGTTAAGTATATGCTGTGCTGAAGGCAACCTGCATTCAATTCAATATGACATACTGGGGCCCCGGGATGAACCCAGAGCCTGGCCCATGGTGTATTTGATATGCCAAAAACAGTAACAATAATGGACCTCATTCCCAATGAATAGAGGTGTTACTGGCGCCCGCTCAGCAAGTGACAAGTGACATGTTTCCCCAAGCAATCCCAAAGCACAGTTTCAGGAGTAGACCCCAGAACTGGTGGCCAAAACCAAAGGTTAAACAAAAGAGTAATATTTAAAGCAAATAGTAGTTAATGACTAGGAACGAGATAGGCAGGAGCTGGAGTGATTATACAGTGCTTAAGGCTCACTCCTTGCATGTGGCTGACCCCAGTTCCATGCCCAATACCACTTGGTCCCGTGAGAATTTGTGAGTACATCCCTGTCAGCCCTCAAGCACCCAGGGTGGCTTGGGTAATCCCTGGCACTATAAGGCCCAAGCAGCACTGTGTTTTCGGTCCTCTCATCAGACCTTCAGCTCAGCTGACTGAAAATCTCTGGAAGGGGCCGCCTGGGCCTCCTGAATCCTGCTGGGCAGGTCTCCCACCACAGCCCCAGAGTAAAATACAGCAAGGCGAGCCGGATACAATTAGAAGGAGGAAGACAGAGGGAAGGGAATATGCTTGTAATTGTTAGCATCCATTTCAGCTGAAATAAGGCAAAGTTTACTTTTCACAGATAGGTCATTATCAGCTGAGCCACTTTGTCAGAGACCCTCTGGGGTTTTGTTTCTCTGTCTTGTGGTTCTTGATGGCTCCCTCATTCACAGCCAGCAGTCACATTCTGGCTGAACAGCCTTAGGAGTAGCCGCTCATGCTGGAATCCGTGGAGTAAATCTTAATTACATGGCAGAACTCATTTGTAAGGAAGGTTGGGAGGCCTGGTCCTTCTCTGGGGTGCCCGTGCCTAGAGTTCTAGTCTTTTAAAAGACGATCATGAAATAAGGTTGAGCTAGAACTGATAGTCATCCCCATGATGATCACTGCCTACATGATTCCCCAACTGGAAACAACTAGCACATCTCCACCACCATCTTTGTTCTTGAGGGGGAAAATGTATTCAGAATGTGTGCAGTTAACCAAGGCCCAGTGATCTACCTGCAGTGGCCTATTTAGGGGAATTTACTTTGCAGTCTTCCTAACTAATTTGTCCTAAATTATTGATTGGGGAACGACTGGAAGATTCCAAAGTAATTAGTGAATGAAAACCCATTATGTGTTGTTAGTTTTGTCTTTATTCCATTGGTGCATAACTGAGCATCTGGCACATGGCTTACTAATTGTGTGTAATTTAGTTATTGACTAATGGAGAGGAGAAGGAAACACATGGAGTGGTTTCTAATGGCCCACCAGGATAAATGACAATCAAAGGAAGCTAAAGTTAGGATTGGAGATAATAGCCTGGTGGCTTCAAAAACAGAGAAGGAGTAATGTGGACATGACCTCAGAACGGAAGTGACCTAACACATCATCAGGTTCTTCTTTTTTAGCAAGTGAGTTGGAAAGCTGGGGTGTTGTAGGGGGCTATGTACACACGGTTGTTGATAGCAGAATTTCCCCTTAGCCATTTGTATTTTGATGGAAAAACTTTGTAACAAGGCTGAATCTGGTCTTTTTATGTGTGGTCTTTGGTTTTTAGGTAGGTGGAAAGGACTTGCTAGACTGTAATTAGTGAAGTGAAAGATTAACAAGAGTTATATTATTTCTGAAAAGAATACCATAAGAAGAGAATAATGGAACTCTCTATTTTTGTTTGGGGTCATGCCAGCAGTGTGTGGCCTTACTACTGGCTCTGCATTCAGAGATCACTCTTGAAAGGGCTAAAAGTACCATACGGGATGCCAGTGATTGAACTAGAGTTGGTTGTGTGCATGGCAAGCACCCAACCCACTGTATGATCACTCTTCCCCCAACACCTCATTGAGGATCATTAAGTGGTTAACTTTCTCTGCTGAAGTTGAAGAAAGGCATGTTGTAGCTGTCTGTAAGACAAGTACTAGTTTCTGTTTAAACTTCCTATTTTTTTCTTTTTGAAAATATTTGGTAGCAAAGAACCAAGAGCACAACTTCAGGAGTTCAAATGCTTGGTGACCTTGGGAAAATAGAAAATATTTTATTTCTATGTCAGTTTTCTGATCTCTAAAATGTAAGTAATAATGATAGGGTTGTAGGGTTGTAATGTAATGTTGTAGGGTTGATAATGATTAATGTAGGTTGATAATGTTGTAGGGTTGCAATGAATCTTAAATGCATTGATATAGCAAAAATAATTAGATGTGTAATATAATGAATGTGACTAATACTAGCTTTCATTATTATTGAAGTTATTAGATAAGATTTTTTTGCATAATAAATGAGCACACTGAATTCATCCACATTACAATGCAAAGCATTAGAAATACCTTAGCATTTTGAGAATCATCTCTTATCTTGTCTATAGCCTCTCTCTAAGCATCCTCCAACAGGGTGGTTTTCATCTGTAATAAAGAAAAGAAAAATACGTGTTACCTCATATATATTTATGACTCCTAAATAAAAAATATAATCATATTTACTACTATTGACATGTGACTCTCTTGCTCAGTGGAAGAGTTTTGTGATAGGTATCAACGAAGCCACGGATATATTTAGGGTCTTAACCATTAGCTATTATTCCAGAATCTACAGAAAACACTACAAGAGTGACTATAAGAATATGCCACCCGCACGGCAAGCCTGGCAAGTTGCCCGTGTCATATTTGATATGCCAAATACCAGTAACAATTATATTAGGTCATTCCCATGACCTAATACAATGGTTTGAGGCTCTTTATGTTCCTGGAGCAAGCAGATGCCCTTGGGCTCTACTAGCATGAGACAGGACATACGGAGATATTACTGGTGCCCATTCGAGCAAATAGATGATGAACAGGAAGATAGTGACAGAAAACACATCACTTAGTTTGTGCCAAGAAGTTTCTGATTCATCATTTTTAAGTATATTTATTATAGTTTGGGTATTCTGAAAGAATTTTATAATTGTTAAATGTTTAACATATAGGGAATCAAGTCTGGATTCATTAATCACTTGATCACTTGACATCCCGTTATTCATCGATTTGCTCAAGCAGGCACCAGGAACATTTCCATTTGACTCTGACATGCCAATGTAGCCCAATGGCATCTGGTTGCTTCAGGAATACGAAGAGCCTCAAACCGTTTGTTCAGGGTCTTGGCGAAGAAGTCTGACCATCTTGTAGGTGGGCGGCCATGTGATCTTTTGACATCCCATTGGATCCATTCGGTAATGGCTCTGGTCCAGTGGTCATCTCCAAATCGCATTACATGTCCAGCCCATCTGATTTTCGATGCCTTGGCAAATGAGACAGCATCCCTGACTGGAACAGCAACAGAGGTCGGAACTCCGGATTCCTTCTCTTACTTGAATGAGGCGTGATATTCCAAGCATAGCTCTTCCAATTCCTCTTTGGGAGACCCAGATAGCATTCTCATTCCTGCTTTCGTAGGGCCCAGGTCTCTGAGGCATATGTTAATGCAGGGAGAACTGTGGAAAACTTTAAAACCTCTCCCGAAGAGTTTCATTGCTTCTAAAAACTGACTGTAAAATTATCAGAAGTTTCATACAGATAGAGGCAGAAACATCTGAGATGAGATGACCATTCTGGAGAAAGTTTGAGAAGCAAAGAGAGCAGAAAGGAACATGTTGAGGAAATTTACTTCTTAAAATTCCAGCTGTGAGATTAGATGAAAGTAAGTTTGTTACAACTTAAGCTAAAAAGAAATATAATTTACTGTATCACTGTCACTGTCTTCCTGTTCATTCTTCGATTTGCTCGAGCGGGCCCCAGTAACATCTTCATATGTCCTGCCTCATGCTAGTAGAGCCCAAGGGCATCTGCTTGCTCCAGGAACATAAAGAGCCTCAATCCATTCCGGAATGAGGTCTATAATTGTTACTGGCATTTGGCATATCAAATATAACACGGGTAGCTTGCCAGGCTCTGCCGTGCAGGTAGCATACTCTTGTAGTCATCTCTAAGTCCAGAATTTATTGATGAACCACGCGGCCGCGATAGGCTGGTCTGCTGGGTGGAGTTCTGACGAGAGAAGTCCGAATGTGGAAAATGGAGGCCCTCATGGAGTGGGGGGTTGTCTGGCTTGTTGCAAGGTTCTGCTGGGGTGGTGGGCCAGGGCTAGAACCCACCATCCCTCCTGGGCGCCTCGTGAGCAGCTGGGCACAGGGAGAGCAAGTAGCAGCTCTGCTCCATGTCTGTGAGTCTCTGGACCAGCATACCTGAGCCGGATTTAAAAAAGACTGCTGCAGGGTGGAACTCGATGAGCCGGGCTGTGATAGGCTGGTCTGCTGGGTGGAATTCTGACTAGAGAGAAGTCGGATGTGGAATAATGGAGGCCCTCATGGAGTGGGGGGTCGTCTGGCTTGTTGCGAGGCTCTGCTGGGGTGGCGGGCCAGGGCTAGAACATGCCATCCCTTCTGGGCGCCTCGTGAGCAGCTGGGCACAGGGAGAGCAAGTAGCAGCTCTGCCCCATGTCTGTGAGTCTCTCAACAACATAATACAGTTGTTTCAATTATCAGTATTTCAACACCAGACCCACCACCAGTGTAAACAAGTACAGTGTAATAATTTACTGTACTTTTAATTTTTAACTTAGATTTTATTTTCATTAGTCTGTTCAGTTATTGTACTTTATTACTAGTAATGAATAAAACTTTGTGATAATAAAAGCAAACTGTTTAAAGACAAGAGTCTATAATCTGATAAGAAAGAGATAAAGTACAAATAGATTTTCTATTTCAAGGTAGTTGTGGATGTTGTAGCAGAAGAAAAATCCAATGGGAAAATTTAGAAGCTCAGTTCATCAACATTTGAGTATGTATTTTGGAAGGCGATGCTGTTTGCATTGGACTTGGAAGGTGTGTGGATTCAGATAATTACACTGGGAAAGAACACATTCTTGGAAGAGAAGAAAATTTCTGGAGATAGAAAAGCACAGGGAATGAATCAGGATTTGGCAGGGATGGCAGGTGATGATCCTAGAGGGGGAAGATGAAGTAGAGTATCCAAGTTGGGAAACAGCAGGACAGGCAAGCCTGCAGGGTAAGCTAGAGAGGACGTGTGGAGAGCTGGGTTTCAGAATGGAGCGTGGCACCCATAAGGGAAGTGTCCTGCAGAACGGCCTAGGAATCGGCAGAACTTGGTGGAGGTACTGGTGAAAGTGTTACATAATGAGAACTTAAGCAACAGCAAGGATTCGAACCACGTTGGTGGCTGTAGAGAGGAACCAGGCAGCCAAGGAGACTCAGCTGATTTGCAGAGAATCAGGAGTTTGGGCTGAGTGTCGGTGAAGAAAGGAAAGGACTTGGAGCTAGACCCTCTGGCTCAGTGATAAGATTTCAGAGGCTGACTTATGAAGGGGATAGTGTGTTCATGTGGTCAGATACTAAAAGTTCTATTTTGAAGAAGTTTAAAGAACTGAAAGAAATTTATCACCTTTGAACCTTTCAAAATAGAGAAAGTTCATTATAAATCCCATTTTCCTGTTTCGGTGAAGGGCGAGAGACTTGCAAGGCCCCTCTAGAGAGTCCTGGATCTGAGCTTCTGAGCGAAAGTAGGCGATGTCGGACCTCAACTCTGCCTTCAAGGCACAAGCGGAAGTGATCTGAGCAGGGTTCCCCACTGGGGACCGTTTTGTCCCCAGGAGACCTGTGTTGATGTCTGGAGGCAATTTTTGTTTCATAATTTTGGCGAGGATGTTGCTACCATCGAGAAAGCAGGGACATGGGCGCTGCTAAACATCCTACATAGTATCATAGGACAACTGTCCCTCCATAACGCCACCCCAACCCCATCCCCACACACACACACACACACACACACACACACACACACACACACATCATTTGGTCCAAGAAGGCAGTGATGCAGAGCTTGAAAAACTTCAGTCAAATGAAGGGGAAAGAGTAGATAAAAGCTTAATTTTAAAAACATATAGACACAGTTTAAATTCAGATATGAAAATGGTTCCTGAAATTCTATTTACTTTGCATCCCACTCCCCACCCCAGATAAGCATTCTGCTATCTGTAGGACATTGGGCTCCATGTCCTACAGATATGATGCATGAGGCTATGGGTTCAATACCCAGGCCCACAAATGAAAAGAAGATTGACAGGATTGAGCGTGCTCTTAGTGCCGGAGTATCAGGGAAAGAATCTGCTTCCATTATGCCTCGGAGGTGCATCTGTTTATTTCACACTCCACTGCGATGTACCAGTAGGGGTTGGGTCAGGCCCTGAACCCATGTGGCGCCTCAGTGCCAGAATTCTGTCCTGATTTTGGCTAACTAGACAGAAGATCTAGTTACCGTGTTTTATTTACTTTTTATGCCAAAGACTAGTAACTATTATGGATCTCAGTTCCATAACCTGAAGAATGGTTTCAGGCTCCTCCTGTCCCTGTAGCAAGTAGATGCCCTTGGGTTGCACTTGCTTGTGACAGGACTAATGGAGATGTTACTAGTGCCCACTCGAGCAAATGAGCGATGAACAATGGGAAGACAGACAGAAGAGAGGTGGGGAGTGTTTAGAAGAAACAAGAATTATGTAACAGGGGCGGAGCAATAGCCCAGCAGGTAGGGCGTTGCCTTGCCCGCGGCGGTTCATGCCGGCCGGGTTCAATCCCCTGCATCCCATATGGTCCCCCGAGCACTGCTGGGAGTAATTCCTGAGTGCAGAGTAAGGAGAAACCCCTGAGCATTGCTGGGTGTGACCAAAAAAAAATAATTATGTAACCACTTTTCATTTTATGAATTTTTCAAGTCAATGTCGTAGCGGCCAGAAAGAAAGTGCATGAAATAACAAAGCTGAAGTTTTAGGCACAATCAGAGCATGTGGGGGGGCAGCATAGTGAAACTTGCCTGTTGCCAGGGATTCAAAGGAGTTTGCTCTTTTTCACGCTCTAGGAAAGATAAGTCTTCTTGGGCAAGATTTAAAATTTTTTATTACTTTCTTTTTTGCTTTTTTTTTGGGTCACACCCGGCAATGCTCAGGGGTTTCTCCTGGCTCTGCGCTCAGGAATTAACTCCTGGCGGTGCTCAGGGAGCATATGGGATGCCGGGATCGAACCCGGGCTAGCATGGGCGGCCTTGTGCAAGGCAAACGCCCTACCCGCTGGGCTATCGCTCCGGCCCTTTTTATTACTTTCTTTGAGCCTTCCTAGGATGCTTTGGCATGAGTTTGATTTGTAAATAACATCTTAAGTTTGAAAAGATGAAACTGTAGCCACCTCCAGAAGCACTTATCTAAATTAAGATCATTTTAATAATTTAAGAGGGACTAGGGGCTCGAGCACTGACTCAAGAGATAGAGCATATGTCTACCAGGTGTGGCCCTGAGTCCCATCCTAAGCACTGTGCACCCTTCCCCAGGCACTGTTGGCTGGAGCCTCTATAAAAAAAAAGGAATTGAAAAAAAAGAATTCTTGTTCTTTCAACATGCTTCCATGTCCCAATGTATTTGCTTTTGATGGAATCCTGGTCTTCTTCCTTGAGTGTGATGATTAATTTTATGAATCACAAAATGTTCAGCTTAGAGTGCTATGAAGAGAAGAAGAGAACATTGTGAGTGTCCTAGTGTTAGACCCTGAGAACAGGCTGTTTTCTCGGTCATCATACTCAACACAATTTACTGTAATCCCTTCTGTGTCATCCAAAACTCAGGTGTGTCTTTTCCACTGATTGACTTTTGCCTGATTCGTGGCATTGGTCAAACTCCTAATCACACCTCAATAAGCACAGTGATGAGAAGATGGGAGTGTGAGTGCGCACTCCGGTGGGTGTAACCTGATCACTTTCTGGTGTAAGTTCAGGAATTGCCTCTCCCCACCCATAGTCCCTGGACATGGTTCTATAGAGAATTCATTTGGAACCTTCGATGAATGTGAAGCTCTCAGACAGTACTTTTGTGTTGGGTGTGAAAGCTGGGTTCTTAGCAGAGCACAAGAGATGTCAGGCGAGGAATTGTCACACATCTCGTGGGAGACACTAGTTGTCTCCCTTTCAAAGGAAGGTCCTACCAGAATAGTAGGTAGTGCTGAAAGAAAGCTTCTGAATTCTGTCTGCCCTACCCAGTTCACCTGAAACTCACGTTTCCTTATGTGATTTCTCAAAATGCCTTATTGCCATGTGTGCCCCTAGCAGTGACATTTAGTTTCCAGGACTTTTTCCCCCTGCATCTACTAAGCTCTCGTATCACTTTGTCTGAATATTTTACAATAGCAATTAGGTACATAGAGGCCCAGTGCTGTGGATTCAGTGTGTGGTTGATGATTCATTCGGATAGAGCAGAGGCATGGACCAAGACTCCTCACACACACCCCTGGAGACCAAAACCCTACTGTGTACACCTGGTGTGTAGCCCAAAGTCAGGCCTTACTGCTAAGAAGCTTCTGAACTTAAGGGATGTGACAGGGACACCCACAATCTCTATGTATAACTGCTCCACTCCCAGGGACCAAAGCTTTTGCATTTTCCCCTTCTCTGATTTTCACTTCTATGATACTATTACCTTATAGTACTCATTTTAAGCAAGATATATATTCTATAAAATATGTGATTTTTTAATACTGCATCCAAAGTTTTTTAACTACATGGGGATGATGTTTACGTTTGAATTGATGCTTGTTTTGTTTTTTATTCTTTTTTATTGAATTACCATAAGATACACGGCTATAAAATTATTCATGATTGGGTTTCAGTCATATAATGTTTAAACACCCACCCCTTTGCCACTGTACATGTCCCACCACTGTAGTCCCCACTTTTCCTCCTCCACCAACACCCCCATAGCATGCCTCTATGGCAAGCACTTTTCTTCTTTCCTTTTGAGAATTGCAATTTGCAATTCAGGTACTGAGAGGTTATCATGTTGGTCCCTTTACCTACTTTCAGACCACAGTTCTTATCCAGAGAACTGTGGATAAGTTCACATTCCCAATTGTCATTGGCATAGCGGTCCTTTCTGTATTTCCAACTGCCTTCTCCCCGCCAACACAAGGCAAGCTTCCAACCATGGATCAATTGCCCGGTCCTTGTTTCTACTGCCCTTAGCTACTAGTCTCATACTACGTTTTATATATAAATATATATATATAATAGTTTGAGGGCTGTTATTGATATATACATATATATATATATATATATATCACTATCTTCCTGTTCATCATCTGTTTGCTCTAGCGGGCACCAGTAACATCTCCACATGTCCTGTCGCATGCTAGTAGAGCCCAAGGGCATCTGCTTGCTCAAAGAACATAAAGAGCCTCAAACTATTATATTAGGTCATGGGAATGGAATGACATAATATAATTGTTACTGGTATTTGGCATATCAAATACGACATGGGCTGCTTGCCAGGCTTGCCATGTGAGTGGCATACTTTTGTAGTCACCTCAAAATACAGCATTTATTGATCAACTGCGTGGCCGCAAGCAACTGCGCAAGCCAGGCCATGATAGACTCCTCTGCTGGGTGAATATATATATATATATATATCCTACCAATGAGTGCAATCATTGGTGGTTTGGTTTGGTGTTGATAGCAGAGATTATTCTTGCTTTATACTTTTGACCCTACAGCAATGAGAACCTCAGTGAATTATGATTTTGGTTGAATTGGGGCCTGAAAGTCAAGCATGAGTAAAGAGGGGAGAAGTAGAGTGCTAGCAGAGAGGGCTCCCTCTTTGGCACCAGGAAAATGGGGTTGAGATAAATTATAGAGTGAAGATGGCACATTTTACTTAAAATGTGCCTGATACCTCAGAGTCTTGAATCTCTCTGAAGAGGCTACAAGAGATAGGTACTATGTGCTTTGTTTGTTTAACTCTGTCACATCTCTTATTCGCTCTTCTCAATATCACGGCAGTTTTCAGGAGGAAGAGAGAGGGTAGGTGCATAAATCATGCTGCAATTAAACGCTGAATCACAGGCTACCATCCTGTTACTAAAAACAGAAACACGGTAGCCCTGACTTCATAGCCCTCTCTATCAGATGGTCTCAAAACAGCATCTTCTAGAAGGAAACTAATATCTAAGGCCAGGGAAAAGGGGACCAGGGGACCAGGAAGACTTGTCCCTGGTTGAATTCTACCACATATATGCAGGGGCAGAAGGTTGTCAAGGTAGAGAAGGGACCGGTTTGACAATAATAGTAGGAAATAGTAACACTGACTAGAACTGAGCATTGAAAGTAGGTCAAGGGATATATATGATAACCCTTCATTGTTTGTATTGCAAACCACAATGTGCCAAAGGAGAGAGAGAGACAGAGACAGAGAGAGAGAGAGAGAGAGAGAGAGAGAGAGAGAGAGCACCTGACATAGAGGCCAGGTTGTGTGTAGGGGGTAGGGGATTAGGAGGGATCCGAAGCACATTAGTGTTGGGAAATGTGCACTGGTGTAAGGATGGGTGTTGGAACACTGTATGACTAAAACCCAATCACGAACAACTTTGTAATGGTCCATTGCACAGTGATTCAATTAAAAAAGAAGTTGAAGAACAGCATTTTCCCAAAGGAGAACCCCATCATGCTAATAATTTTGTTTTGTTTGGGGTCACCCCCAGCAGTGCTCAGGGCTTTCTCCTAATTCTGCACTCAAGGGCCATTCCTGGCAGCTCCAGAACCATATGTGGTACTAGGGCTCCAACCTGGGTTAGTCGCATGAAAGACGAGCACGTGTACTATCACTCCTGCCCAGTCCAGGGTGTTTCTTTTTTTCCCCCCCTCAATTTTTATTATACGCCGTGAGATCTACAATTACAAGGATGTTCATAATTGAGTCTCTGTTATACGGTGTTCCAGCACCCAGCCCTCCACCAGTGCCCCATTCCCACCACCAATGTCCAAACACTCCCTCAGACCCAACCCCAGCCTGCCCCTATAGCGGGCACCCTTTCTCTCTCTCTCTCTCTCTCTCTCTCTCTCTCTCTCTGTATTTTTCCTCTCTTCTCTTACACTTTGTGGCTTGCCCTACAGATATTAATGGTATGATGTCTCCATGTGTTTATTCAATAGTGAATTCTAGTGTGACATTATAATTCCCTATTCTCCATCAACCTCCCCAGTTTGTTACAACTGGAATGAACATTACAGTATATAAATGTGAAAGGTCCTGGGAGGGACCTGGTCCTAACTTCTATTACTGTCTAAGTCTGTTGCGGCTACAGAGCGCCCATGCTCTGGCACAGCTGTGGGTCTGGAGTGTCTCCTGTCCGGTGTTGCTGGTTGTGGAGGCTGAGAGCTTGCAGCCATGCCCGCTGACATGGAGGTGGAGGAATGGGAGGAGGAGCCCAAATCCCCTCTCCAAGTCCAGCCAGCACGACCCCCTACACATGTGAGCAAACCCTAGGAGCTATGTTGGAGTCCAGGGTGTTTCTGATCAGAACAAGATACCAGTGATTTGCCCAGTCCTCACCACCAAGCACCACTTTCTTCTTTCCAGTCTGATCATTTTATTTGAGGTCTCTGGGCACCTTTTTAATGGAGGCATTGCTCCTGGCAGTTATTAGGTCATCAGTCATGTTCTGAAGTGACTGGGAGTGTTTATTAGCCTTCGGAAATGAGTCTTCCTTAAGGCAGAAGGCTTTCCTGCCTAGGTTCCTGCCCCTGCTCCTCTTAGCTCATTCCTGGAGACAGTGCCAGCAGCTAGCTTGGAGGGCACTGCCTGTCCCTCAAGCTCCTGTTCCACGATAATTCCATCAATATGTTTAATGCCCCTGCCCATGGATGTAGTTTTAATGGACTTGCTACTCATATTTAGGTGCTCCTTCCTGTTTCCCTTGAGGCCAGCATGTACAGGATGTGAAACTAAATGTTTTACCCTCTCATCATGTATGCAACGGGAGTCAGACACATTCAATTAACTGGCTGTAGCCCTGAGTTTCATCACGCCCTCCTTCACCCACCATCCTGTGTTTTAATCCAGTGAATTGATGCTGCCTGGGGACCAGGCACACTTTCCCCGTTAATCGCTTCTGCTACATCCTTTCTGTCTGCTGCAAGCATCCTCTTTGGCGTCTGTGCCCTTTCTGTGTGAGTCACAGGGCGCCCTGGGCATTGTCGGCTTGCTATTAAAACCTGCTGTGCTTCCAACACCACAAACAGCAAGCACTTAAGGAGTCAGCTTCATTCAAGGGCCTTCTTTTCCTTTTATAGTTTGGCCTTGTTTCATTTTCAACTCTTTCTCAGTGAGTCTTTGGCTGTGATCTCCAGACAATAGATGGGGAGAACCTTTCTTTAAAGTTGAACACAATCAGTTTGATTTGGTTGTAGTGATCTTCGGCTTCTTTCTGGAGGGCCAGCCTCCTCCCCTTATATTTGCTGGCCTTCTCTGTAACAAACAGAATCAAGTTCCTTGCTCCCCTTTCCTTAGACTCTCAGTACCAAATAGCTCCCACAACATTCATTTTACCAGGATCGCAGTTTTTCCAGTCACTAGGACAAACAAACAGCTTTTGCGAATAGAGAACCCAAACTGGCTTTCAAATGTGTCTTTCTATTTGAACAGACCTTCTTTGTGTTCCCCCTCCTCCCATTTGAGTGTCTGGACCGATAGAAGGCAGAAACATGATAGTCAGATCCATAAGTAACATTAATAATTAACCAATTCAAATACTAAGCATTATTTTCATAGCGCCAAGTATTGCCACTCTTTACTGTAAGAACTTGAATGATCGGAAGCCCATATGGAGTATCTAATTTCCCCCACCTCTATAAATCGCCCCCACCGCCTCCAGCGATTCTCTCACTTTCCTGTCATAAAACAGCATGAATATTTTATTTTTATTAAATTTTTGAGGGGAGAGTGGTTGGGCTCTACCAGTAGTGCACAGGGGACTGTATACACTCTGCCAGGGAGGCTTTGCAAGGTAAATGCTTTAACCCCTGTATATTCTTGCAGTTTCCTTAAAATAGCATTTTAAACAATCAAGGAAGGAAACTAATGGTGTGTATTACCATACATGGTGGGTGGGAGGCTGTTGAGGGTCTGGAGAGTTAGTACAAAGGGTCTGGCATTTGCTTTGCACATAGTGAACCTGGGTTCAGTCCTGGCACCCCATTGGTTCCCTGAAAGCAGAGTCAGGAGTAAGCCCTGAGCATCAACAGGTATGATCCCAAAACAATAACGGAATCAGAAGCAACATCTGAGAAATAACAAGGGCCTTCCAGAGGTCCAGAGGGTGCATTAACCAGTGTTTTCTGCAGTAGGCAGTGTGGCCCCCTGTGAGACACTGGTGGCGGGTGGGAGTACTTATTGTATATTCCATTTAAGAAGGTAAGTTTCAAGGGGTGATTTTCTTTTTTTCTGAAATGGGGCCATAGACCACAAAAATGTGGGGGCCTTGCTGTCGTCCAAGGGGAAAATGATCAATAAGTAAGTAAACACATCATTTATGGCATGTCTGAAGTCACAGAAACCAGGAGACGTAGCAGAGACTGTTATCAAGAGGGTGGTGAGTGCAGGCCACAACCCTCTAACAGCACCTGCGATCTGTGAGCTGCCAGTGAAAGTAGCCAGCCCGATGTGCAACAAGTGGAACAAGAGTGAAAACATCTGAGACAGGAGAGTTTCAGGAAGTCCACACCAGAGGCATTAGAAGCCTCCCACCATGGCCAAATCCTGGGCATTCTGCTGTCCTCTACTTAAATGCCTTCTTGCACACCAAAATCTGACCTCCGAGGATAGTCCTCACATAAAAAAAAAAGCCTCAGGGCAACGCCCTCCTTCAAACAGTGCCGTGGGGGCAGTTTATACCCAGCACCGGGACTTGGATGTCCGGCACTTTCAGGGTCAGAGAAGGGGAGTAGACCCATAATTAACTTATCTAACCTGTGAGTAAAACTGGCATAGATCCCCTATTCTTTCTTTCAATAAATGCACATTTGCTTTCTGCAATGGAGTAACTGTTGGGGTTTGTTTGTTTATTTGTCTTTACTTTTTGGGTCACACCCAGCGATGCTCAGGGGTTACTCCTGACTCTGCACTCAGAAATTCCCTCCTGGCGGTGTGCCAGGGACCATATGGGATGCCGGGATTGAACCTAGGTCTGCCACTTGCAAGGCAAACGCTCTACCCACTGTTCTATCACTCCAGCTGTTACTGTGGTTATTTTTTTCTTTTGAAGACAGGGTCTATAGGGAGCTTCCTTTTCTAGTCGTACAATGGGTCTTTGAGGTATGTTGGTGTGGGAGGGGCATATCCTGTATACGGTCAATTTGCAGAGATTCTGCACTTTTACATGAATTGGGGAGAACCTCATGACAGCAATTCCCAGAAGACTGTCACCAGTAGGCCCAGCCGGCAGTATGACATGGTGGGTGGGTTGGGGACAAAGAATAAGAATAGCGTTGAAGTATTGGACCACTTGGGAGAGAGGCCAAATGGGCAAGAGTTCAGCATCTTCCAGCTTAGTGATTCTTAAGATGCTCCGGACTTTTATTGATCAGTTCCCTAATAGCTCTACAAGTACAAAGTGGAATTTCTTAATAGTCATTAAAGCGTTTGCGCAAGTCAGCTATGCATTGCCTATAGATCTCCGAGAATAAGGGAACCAAGAACAATAAAGGAGTCAACCTTGGTGGTATTTGGAGGAAATTATCAGAAGGAAAAGACTATTCCAGAAAAGCAATTCTATACCATGTGGGTTTGGGAAGGAGACAGAGTAGAAAACTACAGTGACACCTGAGATGAGGAGGAGGTGACAGTGAAGAGCATGAAGTTTGACTCTCTGGGTATAAATCTCAGCTCCATGGTTTGCTGCATTGTGACCAGTTAAATTAGTTGAACAGTTAGTCACTTAGCTCCACGTCCTCAGAAGCCACAGAGCAAGAACAATAATCCTGACCCATATTAGTTAGATACACTAATCTAGACAACATGTGTCCAGTGCCTGGCTTGGCAACCTTTAGTTTCTAAGTGTATTGATCTTGCTTATATTGGTACCACAAAGCAGAGACCAATGGGAGGGTGGGAAAGAAACATTAAGGAAGGCAAAGAGCAAGGAAGTCTTGGAAGCAACTCTGCCCAGATGACGGGGCTATGAACCTGGTCTTCACAATGTTTCATTCCTTCTCTCTCTCCCTGATTGTTACAGGTCTTGCTGTGCATCACCTACACCCCAACCTTTGACCTGAATGGGAGCGCAGTGTTGAAGATTGCAGAGGTGAGTGGGTGCGGGGGCGTCTTCTCTGCCTTCCCACCCTACTTCTGCTTGTGCTGCCTGCTCAGAACCACTTTAGGCCCAAACTGGATGGAATATCTAGATGGAGTGGAGCCTCGCTAGAAGAGTGAGCCCTCAAGGATCATTGCTCTGGGTAATGCCGCTCAGGGATTGATCTGTGGGAAGCGGGCTCTGAAGTCCTTCATTCCCAGTCACAGTGTTCTGCATGCTTTATGTGCTTGGCCAGAAGCTTTCACCATGAAAATAACAGTACTGGTTCTCCCAACACCGCTACACCTAGGTATTTGTGGGTTACACCAGTTGCTTTCTTGGTCTATTTTCTGTCCAACAGTTTTAGAAATATATTTCTAAAAGACCAAGTATAAGGACTCAGATGTCTTTTCACTACGAGTTACCCCATCTTCTAAACTCCAATAAATGTGTTTTGTACCTGTCACTGGAAAGCCTTCTAGTCTCCATCTGCATTGCTGCTTTGGGTATTAGGTACCTCCCAGAACTCCCTAGAGTATGTCCAACAGAAAACATGACTTCTTGATCATCACACATAAGCCTTTGCCTTTTGAAACACCACCATTCCAAAGTTTTGCTTAACTAAAATTCGGATATTTTTACTTCCATTTCTTGAAAGGAACATCTTCAGGATTCATAAGTTTTGATGAGAGTATACATATTTCCTTGAGAACAAGCAATCATTTTCTGGAGCCTGAGTTTATGGAGAAAAAAACCCACAATTATTGTCCCTAGTGGGTAGTTATTTGTTGTGCTGTATGATTTTAAAATACTGATTACCATTTAATGACTAAGACAAGTAAGATAGTAAATACTTTGGGTATATTTTCTCATTATTATTGAGGTATCATTGATGAATAAAACTTGTATAGCTTTCAAGTGTAGAAATGGATATTTTGATGTATGCACACCCTGAAATAATCACTACAATCAAGCTTGTGAATATCTACCACTGCATATAGTTATATGCATATAGCTATATGCAGTGGTAGATATTCACAAGCTGATTGATTGTAATCATGGGTGGTATTTACATTGGATGGTGACACCTGTGTTATACAGTGTTTGGACAAGAGTGAAAATTATGGCTTAGTGCATAGAACGTTGTTACGTTTCTGTCAAAAGGAAAAGAAGCAATTAGCTGACCTCACTAAAATATAAGTCAATAAGCTCTGAAAAGAGCATTTTCACAGATAGAATGAACACTTTTCTTTTCTTTATTCTGTATAAGTAAGGAAATTGAATTTCTTTGTGAATTTGAAGGGCTACAGTGGTTGCTCTTATTATTTGCATGTACAAATCATAAGAGTTTGTATGCATGAGAGGCGCTGCTGGGGAAATGTGAGTGAGTGTGTGTGTGTGTGTGTGTGTGTGTGTATAAGAGACAGAGAGAGAGCACTTAACTGGGACTCTCTTAACACCCACTTAACAAATGTTTGAGCATCCCCACGGGGGATGTTGTCCTCCTAGCTTTCTGCAGTTTTCTCACTGTGAATAGTCAGCCTTCATTTCTTCCTCCCCAACCCTCCCAGTCATCATTTTACTCTCAGCTTTTATGAGTTTACTATTTTCAGTACTTCCTATATGTTTTAATTTTATATGTTTTAATTTTCAAAAGTTAATTGCAGTGTCTGACCTTAAAAAGATACAGAAAATCCTTTGACCCTTTGACACTGCAGAACAAGAGTAGGAGCAGATGGATAAGGTATCTGCCAGCGAGTCCCCTTACTGACAGAGCTGGGGCAGGCAGGATGCACAGTTCATTACAGGGCCCTCCATGAGGGCAATGGGCTATCAGGAATCCCCAAACTGCCTCTAGAGAGGAAGAGTATATTGCCTTCTTCACAGGCACCAGGGTACAACATTTCTAAGCAGTAAACATATGGGGCCAGAGAGACAGTACAACAGGTAAGGCTCTTGTCTTGCATGCAGCCAACCTAGATTCAATCCCCAGCACCACATAGAGTCCCTGATCCATGCCAGGAATAATCACAGAGCAGAACCAGGAGTTATCCCTGAGCACAGCCAGGTGTGGCTCCCAAACCAAACAAAAAGAAAAGAAATCAGGCCAACCAAATAGCAGACATACACTGAGCACATCAAGGGTTTTCACTGGGGAAACACCAAAGCATGGTGGGTGCTGTGCAAAACGTGTGCAGGAGGTCAAGGGCATGGCTTGGTGATAGACTGAGACAGTTGCGTGGAGGGAACCCGTGTGTTTTGATACCGCACACACACACACACACACACACACACACACACACACAAGAAAACAACCAGACCAGTGTAAAATATAAAGATAAAGTTTCCCTGTTGGTGGCGCAAAGCAGGACGCTGGAGCCCTGACACTGGACGTAAATCCCAGCTCCCCACTGCCAGGTTAAGTTGCCGTGGATACTTGCTGGGCCTCGTGCTTGCTCTCAGTAAAAGTGGTGCTAATATACCGTCTCATCACACGGTTGTGCCAATTAAAACAGGAAAACCAAATTCTTGTGAAAAGCCCTAATGCAGAGCCAGCCACCTCTTAACTGCTCTCACGTATACTGTCTAGCTGACTGTAGCTGCCATTATCAGGTCACTATGAACAGATTTTTACTAAGTAACGTCTACCTAGGTGGGCCCCTGAAAAGGTGGGTCCTTACCTTTTGGGTCAGTCCCTGGGCAACCATGGACCAGATCTCTCATCAAACAACTTGCTCGCTCCTCTTAGTCTGACTGGTAGCTCCTGGTTGGAATTGCAGCCCCAGTTTCCAGCAGAAAGCCAGTGTGGTGGTCAGGAAATGGGTCATTGCCCCTCTGGAAAGGCATGTCACCTCCTCCTTAGTGCCTCTCACTTGTGCTAAAGGCGTGAGGCTCTGTCCTCTGCAGGAGACACTTGGTGAAGATCTGAAACAATCATGTTTCCCCTGAATTCACTGCACATAGGCTCCCGGAAGTGCTCTTGTTGACCCATGCACTGACCCTCCTGCCTGGTAGTCCGTGATGGACAGAGGCTGCCAGTTCTGTACCTCCCCGAGGAGAGGGCATCTTGGGAGAGTCCCCCACAGAGTCAGGGCAGATAGACTGCCCAAATCAACCACGAGATCCTCTTTTGCAAAGTACTTTTTATAAGTAGACTGTGCAGCCTGGCTCCTCTGTGCTGGTGGGGCCTATCAAGGGACATCAGTTCCCAGAAAGCGTAGATGTTAAGAACCTCACCATCTGTAAGAGAAGAGAGAGAGAGAGAGAGAGAGAGTGAGTGAGTGAGTGAGTGAGTGAGTGAGTGAGTGAGTGAATGAGCGAGCGAGTGAGTGAGAGAGAGAGAGAGAGAGAGAAGAGGCAAAAAGTGCCTGCTATAGAGGCAGGCTGGGGGAGTGAGGGAGGGAATCTGGGGACACTGGTGGTGGGAAATGTGCACTGGTGGAGGGATGGGTGCTGCAACATGGTATGACTGAAACCCAATCATGAACAGCTTTGTTAAAAAAAAACACTTGTCAGGCTCAGCCATGAGTCAGAACGTTCTCAAGCCAATGCGCTGAGAGGTGGAGTGATCTCTGAGTGAACAAGCTCCACAGATGGCAGAGCCAGAGGCACACTGTATCCTGCTGCATAGATCAAAAAGCCCATCAATTGGAATTCCCTGTGGAGTGCTGCCCCTCCTGAGAACCGAACCATTAACTGTAGCTGCAACTTTGCACAATTTCATAGGTCCATAAGCTGATTCCTGACTCCCTGTGCTATTCCCTTTCATAGGTGGTAGCTGTGACAGGGAGCTGCTCTGAAGGCATGAAAATGTATTTACTGAATTGTGGCAAGAAACAAGTGAAGGAGCCAGAGCAATAGAACAGCGGGTAGAGTGTTTGCCTTGTATGTGGACAACCCAGGTTCAATCCCCAGCATCCCTTATGGTCCCCCAAGCACTACCAGGAGTAATTCCTGTGTACAGGAGCAAGAGTAACTCTTGAGCATTGCCAGATGTGACCCAAAAGACAAACAAAAAAGTCAATAGATTCAAATGCAGTGTGGTTAAGCTTTTGCTAAACCCTTATTGAGCAAGTGCTCAGACCTAGGCACTGTTCTGGGATCTTCACCTGACAGATGGTCTCTATGTCTGAGGGCTCAATGTGTGGTTTAGACTCTCTTGTAGTTCTTGAGACTCTTACTCTGAAGGCAGAGTAAGGGTGAAACTGATTCAACAGAAAGGACAATGTGGGAGTCTCACGATGCTGAAGAGGTCAGCCAGCTACAGGAAACAGTTTTTGACTTAACATGTATTCTTTCTTTTTGTGTTATCTTTTATAAAAGATTGATCATTGATTACAAGATTATAGTTTCAGTAATAACTCATAGAATTTCAGGGCTATATGTATAATTTCTCTAGATGTGTAGAGGGTGTGCCTCACCCACCACCAACCCTCTCCTTGTTCC
Organism: Cryptotis parvus; assembly: GCA_021461705.1. NCBI lineage: Eukaryota > Metazoa > Chordata > Mammalia > Eulipotyphla > Soricidae > Cryptotis > Cryptotis parvus. Next base: position 58,894 of record JAJIBD010004413.1, on the reverse strand, counting down.
TCCTATGCACTCTCTGTCCCACCAGTAACCACCAGCGTTGCCACCAAGTCAAGGTGTTTGTTGTGTCCTAGTTCATTTGCTTGAGTTATTTATATCCCACGTTTTATTAAAGCCATCAGTTATTCATCTTTGACTTTCATCACAGACCACAATGACCTCGTATTCCACTCCTCTTTTCCCAAGTAGTACAGTATCACATATTTTTAAATGCACACAATCATTTCGCTGTGTGTCATACTACTGCTTCTTTAGAATACCTTCAACTTCAGGTGGGTTGGTGGGGTGGGGGGGGACATGTAACCTTGTAAATCTGTGTTTAATCACACATTCCACATGACATTACTGAGAAGCAAAAATTGTTGTTATCAAGATTTTACCAAAAAGGGAAATGAACCGATATGAAAAAGTTCACACAATTAGGAGATACATGTCACGCTCATTGTCATATGAATCTTGCAGTGGTTCCATTGCCTGGGGAAAGCCCACCTCATAGGGCCCTTTTGCTCATCCTTTATCAATCTTAATAACCCTCAAAACCTTTCCCTTTATCCCAAAGCATGCTTAGACACAAATACACTGTAGACAACAGTGTGTAAGTTCAGTGAATTTTATCTTTGTCTTTGACATTCTTCTTTTGGGTCAGAGAATAGCATGTATCATGGTGACAGATCAGAATAGGAGACAGGCATACATTAGTTTCATAGGTTCCTCTGTAAGTTTGACATTTGGCATGGTTATTTGATTAAACTTTGTCTTTTTTCTGCTCATCCCCCCTAAAACTAACATTGATAGGGGATACGTGGAGCTGCCAGGAGATCTTACTTTTTTTGTAGAAACTGAGGGTACAAATTGGAATAGCTTGGCAACTGTTAGCAAAAATAAGATGCCTAGAGTTGCTCTTAAAATTTTAAGATTTGGGTTTTAGAGGAACTTGGCTTAAGAATTTTGTGAAAACTCAGTGATCCTACTGCAGACGTCAAGTTGAGGATAATTACTCCCATGACTCCTCATCCTTCCTGTCAAGCTTTGGTGTCAAACTCATGAAATGAACTATTGGGCTTCCGTGGCCACCAACCAGATGCTTAGCAGCACCTGGGTGCTTATTAGAAACACTGAACCTCAGACTCCAGCTGGGACCCATAAGGAAGAATCTGCATGTCCTAAGATCTACCACGCACATACAGATGTGTATTTGAGTTTGGTAAGCACAGGCAGGCGGAAACTCTTCCTCTCATTGTAAGGTGATATTCTGCCATGCTTGTGAACGTGTAGCTCAGAGGAGAGCTCCTTGCTTCCTGCTGTACCTGATGAGACCCACAGAAAACAGGCTCAGGGTGCCACACAACAGCAGCTTCCTCTCTGTTGTAAGCCCTAAAAGTGCAAACTTTGCTTTCCTTTAATCTCTCATCTCTCTCATTTTTCTTCTGCCAAATGGTCTTCAGACATTTTCTGTGCTTGATACATATCCAGTGAAGCAGGAATGTCCTGTCTGGTTGGAGGTGCAGAGATGAGACTTCAGACACAAGATGTATTTCCATTAATATTTTTAATAATCACCAGCTCGAGGGGCAGTAGCTCTCATCTTGGCAGCTGACTGACCACCTCCACAAGAACCACAGCTTCCTTATATCCCACCTTAAAGGGCAATACAGCTTAGAGTTAAGTTTGCTTAGTTTGCATTTCAAAGACATTTCAGATTCTTTGCATAGGATTTAAGAATGATAGGAAGGAGATAACCAGGAACCAAACACCTGCAGGGGGTGCTATCTAGGTGAGGTGAGATGAACAAATGAATATGGTATAGTTGCTCATTCAGCCTTCTGGACTAGCCCAAGATGGCAAGGTCTTGTCAGACAGAAAAACAAGAAAAACCTGTTTCTGTCTAACTTCAAGCAGCATCCATTAGACTCCATCTTGGGCTAGTTACAGCCAACAAGGAAATGTGCAGAGAAATGACCTAGGATAGCAGTGTCTGTGAATCTGCAGCTTAAGAACAGTCTCACTAGGGAATTCTACATACTAAATCTGTTGGGAGATAGTCTGCCAGAAAACCCTGTGTATCTGTTGTTGTTAACAGGCAGTATCCATCAGACCTTCCTTCACATATCCTTAGATCTATTTTCTGCCAACATCCAGTGTATCACTTACATGTTTTAGCAAACTAACCTGCTGCAGGGCTGTCCTCTGCCCCGCCCCTTCCTGAATGTGTCTTCACCAATAAGCCCATTGCTAGCCTTTAAAAATGAGGAATATGCCAAGCCCAATTCATTCATGAAATTTAGCATAGGACATGCATGGAGTAGATTATTTATGTGAAAAGCATAGCAGGAGACAATAAAAACACAGGTTATTAGACCCCTATACTTATTAGATTGTTAGGTGAATGATGTATAGGCAATTTGAGAAAGAATGATCAGGCTATGATTTGAAGTCATTGCTTACTTCAGAGTGTAATAAATAAACAGAGTAGAACAAATTGGGTTTGTTCAGACATGGGGCAGAGCTGCTACTTGCTTTCCCTCTGCCCAGCCACTCATGAGGCGCCCGGGAGGCATGGTGGGTTCTAGCCCTGTCCTGCCACCCCAGTAGAGCCTCACAACAAGCCAGACGACCACCCACCCCTACTCCATAGGGCCCACCATTTTCCACATCAGGACTTCCCTCTCATCACAACTCCACCCAGCAGACCAGACTATCACAGCCCTGATCATTGACACCCACCCTGCAGCAGTATTTTTTTTTCAATCCAGCCCAGGTATGCTGAACCAGAGACTCTCAGACATGGGGCAGAGCTGCTACTTGCTCTCCCTGTGCCCAGCTGCTCATGAGGCGCCCGGGAAGCATGGCGGGTTCTAGCCCTAGCCTGCCACCCCAGCAGAGCCTCACAACAAGCCAGACGACGCCCCCTACTCCATGGGACCCGCCATTTTCCACATCCAGACTTCCCTCTTGTCACAACGCCACCCAGCAGACCAGACTATCACAGCCCGGCTCGCATGGCCGCAAGGGTTCATCAATAAATGCTTTATTTAGAGGTGACTACAACAGTATGCCACCCGCACAGCAAGCCTGGCAAGCTGCTCGTGTAGTATTTGATATGCCAAATACCAGTATCATTTATATTAGGTCATTCCCGTGACCCAATATAATGGTTTGAGGCTCTTTATGTTCCTGGAGCAAGCGGATGCCTTTGGGTTCTCCTAGCATGAGACAGGACATATGGAGATATTACTGGTGCCCGCTCTAGCAAATAGATGATTAATGGGATGATAGTGATAGTTATAGAACAAACTAGGTAGAAATAAATGTTTTCCTAACTGGTCTTCATTTTCTACTTCCTCACTTGATCACTTGAATGCCGTTATTCATTGATTTACTCGGCGGGCGCCAGTAACATTTCCATTGGACCCTATCATGTGCCAATGTAACTTTCTTACTGCTGCCATATTAAGGGCTCTTTCGGGTCAGGAAAATAAACATTTTTGTTACTGGTTTTGGCATATCAAACATGCATCGGACAGCTTGCCAGGCTCTGCCTTGCAGGTGCTATACTCTCCTACTACTTCCTCAGATATCCAAAATAACTGCAAACTTTTTGATTCACCATAGAACTACTTAAGAGGTAATCTTTTCTCAACAAATAGAACTCCAAGAGAGTTTCACTGCCACAAAAAATAAGTGTTCTGGACCCAGTGATCTTGCGGGTTCCCTAGGACTTTTCATCTGCTAATTTAGCCTTTCAAAATCTGCATTTTTATTTTTTAAAGTAGGACATTTTAAGCAGAAACTATCATTTTGCTCCTGGAAGCTTTTTCAGGTTGTTTCTGAACTTTTTTGTAAAAAATCTCTCTTTAACTTAACAACCAAAGATGTGTTTTCTCCCATTGGCACTTGGAACTAACTAGAAAAACCATTAAAAAAAACTTTCTTGTGGAGGTGGGTGGATGGCTCTGGACCACACCTGGCCTTACTCCTGGTCCCATGCTCAGGAGTTACTCCTGGTGGTGCTTGGGGGAACATATGCAGTGCCAAGCATTGACCCAAGGAAAGCAGGGTCCAAAGCATACGCCTTATCTTCTGTACTCTCTCTCTGGCACCACGACATTGTTTTCCACTTTTTTTTCTTCATTTGAAGCACAGTAATTTTCAATACTTTAATATTGTAATATCTTTCCAATATTGGAATATTATAAAATATAGTAGGATAGGGCTTCCCTCATATAATGTTGCTACACCACACCCTCCAGCAGATTGTCTGTCTGCCCACCACCGCTGTCTCAGCGCCCCTCACAACCCTGTTAGTAGGCAGTTCTGCCAACCAGTTCTCAGGTCCTGTTGTCTTTGCTCATGTGTTTTTCCCATGCTGTGTTCCTGTATATTCCATATAAGGAAAGGCCATATAAGAGAAAGGCCGCTCTGTAGCTACCCTCTCCTGGCTAACTTCACTCCACACTCTTCAGTTTCATCCACATGGGGACAATTGCATGAAGGACTACAAATGTTCTTTCCCTTCTTCCTCTCGTCTCCATTGACTAATATCCGGAGTAGTGCTCTCCCTGAAAGTTGTGGACCTAGAAGTGGAATGTGAAACTAAGTATGAAAAATGAGTTTTTCCGGTAAGATACCATTGAGATTATGAAAGGATCATTGAGCCTCAAACTATCATGAAGAGAACTGCTTTTGTGTGTCTGAATACATAAAACCATACTGATAAAAGTTTTTGGAACAGGGTCTTTCAAAATATGGAAAGCATAAAAAATATCAGCAAAGTTTTAAATAGATAGTTATGGAATATCCAACATGTTTATCACTACAATTTCATGATTCTGTTATTAAAACTCCATTTGGATAGAAAATCTTTATTTTGGTTAGAAGTGTGACCCAAAATTATTCTTCATTTTGCATCAAAATTAGTAGGTGTGTTGAATTTCTCAAGTGCAGTTACTTTTGGCAATAGAAGTTGCCCAACTCTTGGGGTTAAGGAAGTGGGTTATGCCTTTGTCAGAAACTCTGTGAAGCTGATTTAAGAATGAGAAGCCTGCACCGTGGGTGGGGATGGGTAGAGCATTGTTTCTTACCTGCTAGAGGCTCTTCTAGCAGGGAGTTATCAAAGTGAGAAAATCTAGTTGGTGAATGTGCACTCTGCTTCTTTAATTTTCGTGACTCTTGAGAACTTTCAGATTTTTTTTCTGTCACCTACTGTCAGGTTCAAGAAAAGTCTCAAGACCATTTTTAATGCTTCTGAAATTCTTACTTTCAGGGCACTCCCTCTTCCACTTTTTATGTCCAGAACCTTGGTTATTTATCTTAACTACTGGTCATTGAATTCCTATGCATGTCTGTACATAGAGTTATGTATTTATTCCTTTCAACTTGGCCTCAAGGAAAATAATGAAGCCAAAGGAATATGAGGTAAATGAGCTTGCCTGGATTTCTCAAACTATTTAGATCTAGGCTATTCATATTTTATATATATGTTAACCACAATAATGCTCCTGGATTACCCTCAGTCTTACTTAGAAAATGTTATTAGAATCTTTCTATAGTAATATTGGCAGCTGAGTAAAATTCTTCGTCTTAGCCACATGGGAGTTTTGCCAGGGCACTTAGTTAAATAATGACTAGAATGTGCTTAAAGCAGGTGCTGCCATACATTTCACTCTTTATCATGACAGATTCAAGTACCATTAGGCTTATGTCACTTTCTCGGTTCTTTTTTACATATTGATACTCAGATAATCTTTCTTAAACATTCTAATATCATCAGAAAATCTGGAGTTTCACTCAGTTTAGTTGGGCTAGTTGTCCTGGAGTTCTAAGAGACCTTTGAGGTTCTAGGAAAACTTGCCACAAAAAAAAATCTAGTAGTTATGGTTCTCGTTGTCATTAAAATAGTACATCCAGGTCATCTACTCATTCTTCTTGGGAGCATTTTATTCATTATATGCTTGGAAAGGCTGAGAGGAGCCCCACAACCTGGTAAATAATCAACTGTGTGAACCAGACCCTTGGCATAAACTAGCTAAGATCAATGGGGTGAGGAAACTTCACTTTAGGGAGCGTCTCTGATTTTCCTTCTAGAAACTTCTAGAAACAGTTTCCTTCTAGGCCAGTCTCTTTACTGGTTCTCATTTGTCTCAGGTCCTCTCTTATTTGTCTGCTGACTGCCAGATGGGCTTTCAGAAAATTTTTCCTTTTGGAAGAACTGTTTTCACCTCTTCTATTTTTTTCACCTCTTTTTTTTTGTCTCCCCAAATCCACTGTTAAACATATTCAGAGTTAGAAGACACATTGAACAATGCAGACACACTTTTTACTTTATTTTAGGCTGGTTCATGGGATACTTGGCCAAATTTATACTCCAGACTAAGTAAAAGACTGTCTCAGAAGGTATAGAACTTGGTGGGGGCCGGAAAGATAGTACAGCAGGGTAGGGCACTTGCCTTGCATGTGGCCAACCTTGGTTCAATCCCTGCCATCCCATATGATTCCCCACCACCATCAGGAATAAGTCCTGAGAGCAAAAGCTAGGAGTAAGCCCTGAGCGTCACTTGGTGTGACCCATACATCATCTTAATATATCAGTTTAAACCAAGAAGAATATGGAAGAGCAAGGGAGAAAGGAAAATCAGGATATTTCACCTGTATTACCTGGACACTTTAAGAATATTTTTTCTTTTATTTAAAATATTAATAAATTGGGGCGGAGCGATAGCCCAGCGGGTAGGGCATTTGCCTTGCACACAGCTGGTCTGTGCCTGCCGGGTTTGATCCCCGGCATCCCATATGGTCCCCCGAGCACCGCCAGGAGTAATTCCTGAGTGCAGAGCCAGGAGTAACCCCTGAGCATAGCCGGGTGTGACCCAAAAAAGCAAAAAAAAAAAAATCAATAAATGCCAGAAGACTCTTCCTATTGGGGAAATGCCAAAGAAAATGATGCTAAAGAAGTGCTTGGCTTTTCCTTTTTTTACCTTTGACTGTCTTTACAAATTTCTTACCTCCAGACTTACCTTTGATACCATTAATTCACTATCTACCTGAGACCTTGGTGTTTGTTTGTGTTTTTTTTTGTTATACCTATTTAAAAAATATACAGTTAAACCTATAATATATACCTATTATAAATATACTGGGGCCTCTAGGATGAATCCAGAGCCACGGAAGAGCCTGGCAAGCTACCTGTGGTGTATTCAATATGCCAAAGACAGTAACAATAATGAACCTCATTCCCAATGAATGGAGACGTTATTGGTGCCCGTTCAAGCAAATTGATGAACAATGGGAAGACAAGTGACAGGTGACAAGATTAAAAATTATACTTTGTCTTTCCTATCTTTTTTCTTCTCCTTCTTGTTGATTTCCATTAGTTTACACAGCAAAATACCTAAAACAACTACTAATAGACTTCAAAGAAGACATTGACAGCAACACAATTGTAGTTCGAGACTTCAACACTGCTCTATCAACCCTGGATAGATCAACAAGATTGAAACTTACCAAGGAAATACTGGCCCTAAAAGAAGAGATGGAAGAAAGAGGGCTGGTAGACATATACAGGGCATTTCATCCCCAAAAATCTGAATACACTTTCTTCTCCAGTGCACATGGAACATACTCCAAAATAGATCACATGCTGAGCCATAAATCCATTAGTTTAGAGTTTAATAGTGTTGTAACTTAAAACATCTATCTGTATATAAGATTCACTATACCTACCACCAAAGTTCCATTTCCACCCTCTAGAATAAAAGGTCCTTCCACCCATACCTCCCACCCACCCAACTCATCATAGTTTTTACCAAATCTAGGAGTTAGTTTTCTTGCCTTTCTTGCAGTTAATTTGCTTTATTTATCTTCCACGTATGAGTAACACCATCTAGCAATTATTCCTTCCTTTCTTCTTTCCTTCCTCCCAACCAATGGCTGGGCTACTCCCAGAAATGAACCCTGGGCTCCTATTTTACTTAGTATAATCACCTCGCATTCCATTCATTTTGCTCCAAATAATATGGTTTAATCATGTTAAAGGTAATATAGTAGTCCCTTGAACATATGTACCACAACTTTATCTAGCTATGTTCTGATGGGCTTTTAGGTTGATTCCAGGTTTTGGCAAGTTCACATCTTGCCAACATTCATTGCTTCCCATCTTTTTAAAAATTGTAGCCATTTCTCATGTATCTGATGTGCTACCTCACTGTAATTTTTATTTACATTTCCCCAATAATAAATGATACTGAGCATTTTCACTATGTATCTATGGACCTCCCTTGTGTATTTTCTTTGGGGAAGTATCCACTCAAGTTTTTGCCCATTTAAAAAAATTATGGTTACTTGCTTTAATTATACATATAGTGATCTACTCTGTGCCAGACACAGACGTGAGAAGAGATTGTCTCAGTTGACAAGTTGTCTTGTTTCTGTAGCAATTTCTTTTTTCGTTTGTAGAAGTTTCCTTAATCTTTTTTTGGCCTTAAGCCTTTTGATATAGTCCAATTTATTTTATTCTTGCTTTGGTTTTACTTGCTGATGTTCAATTTTCATTCCCCCATTAAATCTCTGATATAAGGGCCTGGAATATTTCATCAGTGTTTCATTTCTTTGTCTTTTGGTCTTGAGCCCTTTATCCAGTTTGGGTTAATTTTTGTGTATGATACTAAATAGTGATCTAGTTTTATACCTCTCATGTACTTGTCCAGTTTTTCCAACATCACTTATTAAAGAGACTTTCCTTTATCCATTGTATGCTCTTCCCCCTTTGTTATTGATCAGATGTTGGGACTTGTCTTTGGGATCCATTCTGTTATGTTGGTTATTGTAGCTGTGTTTGTCACTGTCTGTAATGTTTTAACTTACTGCTGCTTGCGTTATAACATAGAAGTCAGAGATCTATTTAATCTTTTTTTATCTAGCATAATGTTTTTGAAGTCTATCTAAATTGTCACAAATTGTAAGATTATATTAGTTTTTTATTAATTGATATTGCTTAAAAATATATACCGCATTTTTGCCCATTTATTCATCAATAAGTCATTGATTTCACATCTTAGCTATTATAAACAGTGATGTAATGAACATGGGAATGTGCATATCTTTTCAGATTACTGTTTGGGGGTATTTTTTTAATACCCAGATGTAGATTGGTAACTAATATGGTAATTCTGTGTTCAGCCTTTTGCAGACTCTCCATTATGAAATTCATAGTGTCTGTATCTAATTTCCATTCTTACCAGTTTGCCTTTTCTTTCTATCCTTACAACACTTGTTATTTCTTGACTTTTTGATGATGACCTTTCTAGCATTTATGCGGTGATATCTCATTATGGTTGTGATTTGCATTCCCATTAAACAAATTCCTTTTAAGATGAAAGTTAGGGACCAGAGCTATAGCACAGCAGGTAGGGCGTTTACCTTGTACCCGACCAATCCAAGTTCAATCCCTGGCATCCCTTATGGTCCCCTGAGCACCGCCAGGAGCAATTCCTGAGTGCAGAGCCAGGAGTAAACCCCTGAGCATTGCCGGGTGTGAAAAAAAAAAAAAAAAAAAAAAAAAAAAGAAAAAAGAAAGAAAAAGAAAGGAAAATGAATTTCCCCACGCAAACATGGTAAGGAGACTTATTTACCCATTTGTTTACTCAGAATAATAAAAAAGGGGAAATTTTATTCAGTTTGTGTGCATATGTGTCTGTGTGTTTTACACGCACAGGGCCCACTGAGTGAAGTCCTCCTTATATGTCCCCACAGTTTACAGATATTCACCTGTCTACAAGTCAGTGTTTTGTAGAGAGAATTAGAAAACCACTTGTGATCTGTGTTGTCAGAGAGATTCAACAGAGTTTGTTATTCTAGGAATCACAAAAATTTTCTTTGATTCTACTGTGATCAACAAGCATTCAACAAGCATTCATTGTTTCTATAAAAATTATCCATCTTTGTTATAGCTTCATCTCTACTCATTTCTACTTTTCATCACTATACATTATTTTTTATCTTATAAGCATTTTACAATGCAGGCATATTAGCTTTTTTCTTTCTGAAACTCAACACACAGTATCTTACACTGTTTTAGCCAATTTGTGTCACTAACCTTGTTCTGTTAGAAAAGAGAAAGTGAGTGTACAGTTTAATAAAGTAAAGGCTATATGTGTTTTGCAAAGCTAGACAAACTTATATTGTGGCAGCTTCTTTAAAATTTGTTGTCATACAAGTCAACAGTATTGACACATGCTACGCTCAACTATGCTGCTTCAATTTTTAATAATGGTGATTCCAGGGTCTAACCAAGTACTGTTATTTATCATCCTACTGACATGATGGTGAAAATGTTCTGTTTCTGTGAGGCTCTCAGGCGTTTCCTTGCTCTTTTTTCCCCTCTGCTTCTGTTTTGTTTGCTGCATTAACAGTTTGTGTTTTTACTCTCAGCTGTGTCTAGCATGCCATAAAGTTGGATATCCGCACGTGCATGAAATGATCAAAATGTCCATTGTGAAACTCCTCACTGCCCTGTGTGACCATGCTTTCCCAGGCAATCTGGAGCCTGGGGATTTTCACAAGGTATTTGATGCCGCTTTTGGAGCCTCTGGCAGAGAAGCAGGACTGAAGCTTTGAAAGGTTCAGTTCTGCACTGTGAAAGCCAAAAGCATGGTGAGGTAGAACTGATATTAGAGATACTAAGAAATAATTGGTGCGTCCTTGCTAGAAACTCAGCCTGCCTTTGGACTTGGTGTTTTCTTAGCTCCCTTAGAGTCAGTGTGCTCATTTTAGCACTGTCCCGAGACAGGAAAGCATTCACACAGTGCAAACTGAAAGGCCTCGAGTACAGTAGTCAGCTGTATAATGGAAACCATAGGCTGTGACTCTTATTGGCTTACCAATGTAGTAGTATTATAGTAAGCGGAAGCTTCACTTTAGGGCAAAAATACAGGACAGGAATTAAGTGCTTACCCTGAAGGCAGCCTACTAGAGTTAGATCTCAGGTACCAAAGATGGACACCCCCCCCAGGACCACAAAGAGTGACCCCTGAGCAGTCAAGTGTAACCCCTGGCCACTGCTGGGTATGGTCCAAATTTTTTTAATAACTGAACTTAAAACAAGAAAGAAGCTTCATTTTAGAAGCTGTCAAGATATTGATAAACCATTTTTCCTGGGTATCTAAAGATAGTAATATTTTTAGATACATTGTCATTTTTCTATTTTAAAGTGTACCCTTTTTATAGTAATTATAGTCCCAGCTTTAATAGAATGAGCTTCTTAGATTATCCTTTTACATAGAACATACATGCCTACCTTATTTTTTAATTGAATGTCTTCTACAATAATTTTTTTTTTGCTTTTTTGGGTCACACCCGGCAATGATCAGGGGTTTCTCCTGGCTCTGCACTCAGGAATAACTCCTGGCGGTGCTCGGGGATCATATGGGACGCCAGGAATCGAACCCAGGCCAGCATGGGCAGGCCCCGTGCAAGGCAAACACCCTACCCGCTGGGCTATCGCTCCAGCCCCAATAAATTATTTTTGATGGTGTTGTACACTTTAGAATCGCTTGATATCCCGTTATTCATTGGTTTGCTTGAGTGGACACCAGTAATGTTTCCATTTGACCCTATCAGTGTAGCCCAATGGCATCTGACCATCTTGTTTATTACACTTTAGTAATAAAAACTAAATACTAAAAAGTTTGGTGACATTAAAACTAAAAGCAATATTTTGGTACTTGGACAATTCCTATCTATTTACAGCACTGGGTTACCCAAAAAAGCCATTTCCTTTTATAGGCTTTCTTTTATGGGTCTAAAGTGATTGATATCATTTTTAAGAAAGACTGCATAGTATATAGTTCAGATCTCAAAATAGCTACTCTTATCCTTAATGCTTCTGAGGCTTAAAATTGCCCCTTCGATTTATAATGTCAGAGCACAGATATCTTAAGTATTGACCATTAAAAAGGTTTCTTGGGAGAATGTAAGATTTAGGAAAAACTGCTAAATTCTGATATATAAAAAGCACTCTATGTCTAATTGCACTGTAGAGGATTTGATTTCATCAGAGTGAAACACCACACTCATTTAGATGTATTTCCAACCTTTTAAAACCATTTCATGCAAAAAGTAAATATCTTTCTGGATTTAAGCACCCTTTTTCTATGTACGTGATAAATTGTACCTTTAAGCACATGTACACATGTAACCCTTGATAATTTGCAAAAAAGAAAATAATAATAATTAAAATTTATGTGCACTAAATGGCAGCCTTGAAAAGTAAATATTCTGCATTAATTTTATTTTTTAACTTAAAATGAGTTAAGCTAAACAAACTTCCGAATACAATTTGCATTTTAAATATTCATCTGGAATAGTCATCATTTTATAAAAAATAAATTTGAAAAATATTTAATTTTATTTAATCTTACCACAAAGGTTACTGTAGTGACCCTAGCAGAAAAACTCTCGCTTACACGATAGCAGCAACAAAGGTTACCATTTTATCTCCCTCCCGTCTCAGTTATCAATCATTAATAAAATTTACTATGAAAGTGAGAAAAACAAGTATTTTCACTGTAGGTAATCTTGGAGCCATTCCTAGAAAAAAAAACAAGCATATTAAATTTCTTCTTTTTCTTTCCATAGTACTAAATATACTTGTGAAATTGAAAGTCATGAAATTTCAAGGCATGGAAAAATAATGGCTCAATGTAAAGTGTACGTCTATTGCCAGCCCCATCCTTTCAAGCTTTCCAAAGACTCAGATGCAATACAATCTGCACCATCATGACATTTGAACACTCTCTTCAAATGAGGATTCTTTTAATTGGAATTGCTCCCTGCTATGGCGCTTGGCATAGGTTCCTAACAGACATTCATATTCTCAAGACCCACATAGGCTGCAACTGACATTATTTTCACTTAGCAGATTCTCAGACGCTGAACAGAAGTCTGGGTGACAAGCATTTGTCTGTCACGGGTCTTGGAGGCATTTAGGCTGGTCTCTGCCTTTCACATGTCAGCCTAGGAGGAAATTAAAGATAGCTCAGTGGTTACAGAGTCCTTGGGTAGATCCCCAGTTGGTCCTTTAATTAGTTTTCTATAATAATTCCAAGGAAAGAGTTTGCAGCGTTCCCACAAGGACAGGATCAGTGACAGGAGTCACTGTACCCAGGGAAATATAAGCCTTCATTCCTACCAGACCTGTGTGGTTCATTCACACCTTTCTCCGTTCAGGCACAGTTTAGCAATCAGGGAAGGTCTTTTGTTTTCATGTTTTTTTAAATTTTATTATACCACAGTGAGATATACAATTACAAACAGTTCATGATTAGGTTTCAGTCACACAGTGTTCCAGCACCCATCCCAGTGCACATTTTCCACCACCAATGTCCCCTGATTCCCTCTCCTCTCCCCCAGCCTGAGGTCTTTACCCTCAGCTAAGCTGCCTAGCAACACAACTGACCTTAAGCCGCCTGTATCAGGTTTCTGGAAGAACTGTACTATGGAGTTATTCATTGTCAGCCTTGTTTATATAACAGAAGCAAGTATTTCACTAAATCTCTCCCCATATTTCTATTCAGAAATTGAGAAATTCTGTTCCTTTTTGCCATGGAGAGCGCTTTGCCTGATTAATTCCCAGCCACCTGAGAGTATCCTAGATAAGACTGTTAGGCATATCGATAAAATCGCTCATTCACATTCTCCTATGGTGCTCAGAAAAATAAACATCTAAGAGTGAAGTGTGTAGGGAGACAGTCCATATCCTCTGGCGCAATAGCACAGCTGGTAGGGAGTTTCCCTTGCACAAGCCAACCCAGGTTTGATCCCTGGCATCCCATCTGGTCCCCTGTGCATAGCTAGGAGTAATTCCTGAGTGCAGAGCCAGGAATAACCCCCTGTGCATTGCCAGATGAGAGCCAAAAAGCAGATAGATAGATAGATAGATAGATAGATAGATAGATAGATAGATAGATAGATAGATAGATAGATAGATAGATAGATAGATAGATAGATAGATAGATAGATAGATAGATAGATAGATAGATAGATAGATAGATGGTGATGGTGGGGTGGGGGGGGTAGGTGTGTAGGTAGATAAAAGGTGATGAAGGTAGGTGAACAGGTGAGGTGGTGATGATGGATGATAGATAGATAGATAGATAGATAGGTGGTAGATGATGGTAGGTGATGATGATGATGGATAGATAGATAGATAGATAGATAGATAGATAGATAGATAGATAGATAGATAGATAGATAGATAGATAGATAGATAGATAGATAACAAATTCCCAGGGAATGAAAATATTTTGGAGACTCAAATAGTCCTAAGTCAGGCTGACTTTCTTTTCAAGAGGGATTTAATGCCCTCCTGGTTCATTCTGAAGCCGTTAATAACTGAACGGATGCTACAGAGTATGTGTGTTGCTATCTTATTTTCTTACCAGGTGTGCATTGAGACTTACATATGTAGCTGTCACCAGCGCAGCATAAACACTGCTGTGCGGGCAACTCTCAGTCAAATGCTGAGTGACTTGACTTTACAGTTACGACAAAGGCAGGAAAATACGGTGAGCCTTGCAGAATCCACCCGTCATCGCAGCCTTGCTGGGGTCCCTGCATGCCATTTGTCCCCACCCCCCATCCTCCCATCCCCCATCCAATACTATCCTGCCAGGGATACTTCCTATGGAAACATAGGAAGGACTTGACTGGCTTGGGAGAGCATACCTGGATAGAAATTAAACTCTTTACATTTATTTTTGCCTGTTTTACTCTAAAACTTCAGGGTTGTTTTTCTTATTGGTTCCTGTGAAATTTTCCATAGATATTTTCAAATCCACTCTTTTTTTTTTTATTTATTTTAAAAAAACTCATATTGAAAACTTCTATTTAAAAATATTGTGGTATGGGATCCCGAGGAGGGCAGATGGGTTTTGGGTGTTGGCCCATCGCCTCTGAGGGGTCCCGAAGCAGCCGGGTGGAACTCGCCCATCACACTAGCCACCATCTTTGCTGTCTGGACGCTGGGAGACTGCCTCGCGACCAGATCAACAGAGCAAACCAGTTCGAGCCCAGGTAGGCGGCTCCCAGAAGCGGGAATCACTGGGAATTCGCCAGATGGAGTCAGGGTTCAGCCACCCCCCCTCCATTTTGTCGAGCCTGGTGGACCCGCCCAGGAGCCGCCCGGGAACCAGTATGCAGAGCTGCAAGCGGCTGGGGAGGCTGGAGCCCGGGCTCGCGCCGAGCCCAGCTGACAATGGGATCCCGAGGAGGGCAGATGGGTTTTTGGGTGTTGGCCCATCGCCTCTGGGGGGTCCCGGAAGCAGCCGGATGAAACTCCGCCCATCACACTAGCCACCATCTTTGCTGTCTGGACGCTGGGAATGCCCAGATTGACGGCCGCTTGCGGCCACCCGGTCCACTAGAATGGTGAAACAGTGGTGTCTTTTGATGCACTGTATTCCACGAAGAGCAGGAAGGTTTATTGGGAGGGAGATATAGAGAGGAGAGAGATGGCATGCAGAATCTGCCAAGTGGTTGAGGTGCGGGAGGGGGAGGGAGGTGGGGACATTGGTGATGGTAGATGGGTTTGGGTGGAGGGATGCGTGTTGGAGCACTGTGGAACCAGGACTCTGCATGAGCATCTTTCAATCGTGTGTCTAAAATGGTGTAATAATATTTGGGGGGAAAATAATAAAATTAAATTTAAAAAAATAAATAAATAAAAATATTGTGGTAGGGGCTGGAGTGATAGTCCAGTGGATATGGCGTTTGCCTTGCACCCAGCCAGCCCATGCCGGCCCGGATTCGATCCCCAGCATCCCATATGGTCCCCTGAGCACCGCCAGGAGTAATTCCTGAGTGCAGAGCCAGGAGAAACCCCTGAGCATCGCTGGTTGTGACCCCCCAAAAAAAAGCAAAAAAATAAATAAAATTAAAATATTGTGGTAGGGGCCAGAGTGACAATAATACAGCGGGCAGGGCACTTTACTTGCCTTGTGTGAGGTCAACCAAGCGTCCAGTTCCCAGCATCCCAAATGGTCTCCCCGTGCACCAACAGAAGTAATTCCTGAGTGCAGAACTGGGAGTAACCCCTGAGCATCACTGTGCTGGTCCAAAGAAAAGCAAATAAATAAATAAATATGAAATATTGTGGTACACTACATACCAGAAATAAATTCAAAATAAGAGATGAAAAAGCTGAAGCTTCTAAAAAGCTTTGAGCTTTTGGATATGTTTCCCTTTAGTAACTAAAAGATTGGGGCACGATGTCTCTAGGACTTGTTCTCTCTCTTCAAAAGCCACTAAAGCTTTCTGCTTTCAAACATGAACAGATTGTCTCAAATGAGCATTCCTGGGGGAAAAAATTTTAAATGTAATTGGCATCTTGCATATATTATCTTCTGGGAACGTTAAGAGAGTAATGATTTCTTTTCAAAATTGGTGGGGTATGTGTTTTTTTTAAATATGCCTTTGTAATAATTCAGATGAAAATTCTTCCAAAATCTGCAAGAAGTGTTCTGAAATACACACGTTGTCCCATTTTGGAATGGAAAGTCTCAGCCAGTAGTCCACAGAAACCTCAGAAATTAAATTTACAGAAATGAAGATTTCTTGGTTAATTGCAATCCTCCCTATTTCTCACCAAACATATTGTAGAGGAAACCAACAGCCTTAGACATCATCCAGTCAAATTATTTATGCCTTGTTTTAAAAAAAAAGGAGGAAAAAGCAATCCTGAAAGATGAAATTGGAATCTAAAATAAATGAGCTTATTAGTGAGAGCACCACAACTAAATCCCTGGTTGCTTCACCGACTCTCAGACCAGATTAATCATATACGCTGTGGCAGCCAGTGTGGGGAAAACAGCATTAATATGAAAACAGAACTAGTGATTTTTTTTCATGCTTGTTCGCCAAAAGCTCAAATGTCTATTAAAATTCCTGTTTGTTTAATCGTGTCATATTTGTATTACTTTCACTTACCCTTAATTACAAACATAGCTTTTTTAATATGACAGGGCTGAGACATTAGTTTAAATCTTTTCAAAGATTCAAATGTGAAAATAGAAAACATAGTGATATAAACAACATAATTCCAATAGGAATAACACAAAGATATTGGAAAGCCTTACTGATATCAAGGTCCAGCCTTGCAAAAGAGCAGAATGGTAAAATACAGGTAGAGTAGTGGGACCTTAATAGATGTACTATTCAAATGAAATTTTTCACTTTCAAAGGCATTTCAATGATATTAGTTCATTTTATTCTTAATACACCTTAAATAGGACTATATTGGGTTGTCAAGGAACTGAGTCAAGCTTTATCAGCTCCCAATGTTTTGCGTGAGAACAGTAGGAATAGGTGAAGAGGTCTAGACAAAACTGAGGTCCTTGCCTCTGACTGCTGTCTAATCAGCCTTCTGGTCCAGAGCTTCACTGACAGGCTGGGACTCACCCATGTCGGACAAGATCCCCAGTTAGGTAGATAATTTGTGATCCCTGCTATTTGCTTCCTATTCCTCATGCAGCCCCCTGGAGAGGTTTCCATGTTCCACAGATACACTTCTCAGTCTGCAAGTATTTGAAGCGCAAGTGATGTGTGCTTCAGGGGGTCATACATTTTGCTACCTACTAAAGGTTATTTTTCAGCTGCTAAAGGGAGGTGATGAGATTCACGCTAAGGGATTTTGTGTCTTCCCCGGCACATAAAGCATTACTTAGGGGTGATGAGCGGTACATATGGCATGACCCATCACTACAGACACCTCAAAATTAGGCAGACTTAAATAGAACAGCAAGACAATAAATCTAGAATGTCATAAGCATTAGTGTGAAATGTGTCTTCCAGCTACTATCTGTCCCCCAGCTCGCACTGCTTCCAGACAGATGATGCAATTCGATTTTGTGGCAGCAAAAACCCATACATGGGGATTATGATCCAGCCCTTTAAATGAAATGATTTAGCGGGCCAAAGCTATCGTTCAATTGTAAATTGTGAAAGCAGAAATGCCACTGGTAAATCTTTGGGGGTCTTTTATCCCTGAAAATTGATTCAGAGGAATTTCCTCCAGAAAATCCCCGCTCTGTAACATGCTTGGTACTGGGCTCTCAGCTGAGCACTCTGAGCACTCAGAGCCGGGAGGCATTGAGCTTGCAAATGAATGGGGAGAGAAAGGTCAGAATAAGTGCTAGAATAATAAAGTGGGAGCTGGGGTGGGAAGGACCAGGACAATTGGGCCCTGGGGTGATTTATAAGTGTGATAGCTAATTAGCAGGGAAATAGCCTCCTTTTTTAAGTTCCAGGCCTAGGGAGGCAGGGGGACCAAAGAACCTCCTTCCCACTTTGTCCGGCACTCTCTAAAGTCGTCACCTTGTGGGAAGTAAACCTCGCTGTTGGCAAATGTCCTTCCCTTCCTAATCTCTCCTCACTCAAGGTCTGTCTCTGGATCCTAACAGCATTAAAATTAATAAGCCTAGAGTGCTGGAGCTAGTCGGACAGTCACAGTTAACCTGCTCCCCTATCAAATAGGAACCTCTGACCTCTAATCAATTTGGGAGTCTAGAAACCTGATCCCTACTTAGTACTAAGGAGTCTGTCTTCATTAGGTGCCAATCTCAGTATCATCTGTGACCTTGAGATGTATATTTGTCTGTGTAACTCACCTATTCAAGCAGGCTGGTGTTGCCCTGGGTTATAGCCAGCTCCCTGGAATGAACAAGTCCACTTCTGGGAAGTTTGTGGTCCCAGGAATGACAGCTTTGGGAACAGATAAGCCCAGTTCCGACATGAGTCTTTTCATCAATGCTATGAGTAATGAAATGCTAGCGAGCACTTGGTGGTGTACTTAGGTAAGTCAGCTGAGCCCAAAGCACTCTAGATCACATTTTGTTTCCTAAAATTTTCCACTGTCTTTTACTGAGCATTTTGTCATGCCCAAGTCTCCTAACTGTCCTGCGTGTGTGTCTCTGTTACTAGATCATCGAAAACCCGGATGTACCTCCGGATCTCAGGAATCAAGGTACTTGATCTGATTTTTTGCTGGCTCAGTTGTAAGGGCGGTTATAAGAATGCCTACTCGGAGCTTTATGGGGGCACAGAAAGATGAGCAGGGGGCTCCTGGATCCTCACGAGACTCCTCTGCGTGTGTGGTGGTGTTGACTGTTGCTTTCTCTCTTCTGATGGTTGTGCTTTGTGCTGATCACACCCATTCCCATCCCAGTTCGAGGGAAACTCTCTTCCCATAGCTTCCTGGTTGAAAACTGGTTGCTTTGGTTACTTCATTCCTCATGAAGGCAGTTTTATTCATTATTCTTGTGCGCAGTGGATTGAAGGGTGTAGAAACTAGATCGGCATGAAGCACTTAGTACCAGAATTATGCTAATAAAGCATCTTTTCTCAGGGGAGAGGTTTGGGCCACACGTGATAGTGCTCCTGGCTCTGTCCTCAAGGGTCACTCCTGGAGACGGTCAGGGGGCATCATGTGGGGTCGGGTACTGGGGACTGAACCAGGTTCAGCTTTAACCTGCACTATCTCTCCAGCTCCTATAAAATATCCATTTTTTAATATAAAAAGTGAGTCACGATACAGGAATTTTGTCACTGGATAGGCATCTGTTCAAGTAGCAGATGAAATCCATGTAAGGTACAGCTTCTGACCGACAAATCAAATAGAGGGTCACATATAGCTAACAAACAGTTATTTAAATATTTTAATGGGTCTGGGGAGATAGCTTAAAGTGTGAAAAGTGCTTTGTGTGAAGAGCACTGGGTTTGAGCACAGAACTTCACAGTGCCTGGACAGACGCTGCCTGGAGGAACTGCTTGAGCACAATGCCAGGAGTAGCCTTCCAAGCACCACCAGAGAACCCAAAATTTAAAAATAAAAAACAATTTTAAAGACTTTGATAGTCTTATCTGAGAAAGATACAAATAATTCTAATCATTTACTTAATAAAAAGTTTACTTTAGAAACAAAAAAATTAAAATAATTAAATTTTAATTAAGCATTCAATTAAAATATTTGGTGTTTTTGCCAATTAATTCAAAGGAGAAAGAGGTGAAGCAGCGAGATCATAAAAAGGGTGGTATGGAATGAAGCAGCTGGAGAGTCGGCTTTTACGACATTGCAGAGATGGTGTTAGGGATGTGTCCCGCCCCAGTCCTGTCGCTGGCCACCAAGTGCTGCAACATCTTCTCTTTGGCTGGCATGCTCAGTAATAGGCTTTTGCCCTTCTCCCATCTCTCTCCTCTCTCACCTGTCTCTCCCTTGCTCGCCTGTCTCTCTCCTCTCTCACCCTGTCTCTCTCTCCTCTCTCACCCTGTCTCTCTCTCCTCTCTTGCCCTGACTCTCCTCTCTCGCCCTATCTCTCCTCTTGCCCTGTCTCTCCTCTCTCTCCCTCTCTCTCCTCTTGCCCTGTCTCTCTCTCCTTTCTCACCCTGTCTCTCTCTCCTCTCTTGCCCTGACTCTCTCCTCTCTTGCCCTGTCTCTCCTCTTTCTCCCTGTCTCTTTCTCCTCTTGCCCTGTCTCTCTCCTCTTGCCCTGTCTCTCTCTCCTCTCTCATCCTGTCTCTCCTCTCTCTCCCTGTCTCTCTCTCCTCTCTTTCCCTGTCTCTCTCCTCTTGCCCTGTCTCTCTCTCCTCTCTCATCCTGTCTCTCTCCTCTTTCTTTATATCTGTCTCTCTCTCCTCTCTCACCCTGTCTCTCTCTCCTCTCTCACCCCTGTCTCTTTATCTCTGTCTCTCTTAATCTCTCCATCTCCTCCTCCTCCTCTTCCTGTTCCTCCTCTTCCTCCTCCGCCACCGCCTCCACCTTCTCCTCCTCTGTCTCCTTCTCCTCCTCCCCAAATTTTCACCTTCATGTAGGACACTCGCCAAGTCTCTATCACTGAGCTATATCCAGGTTATGAAATATGCTTTTATAAACTAAAAAGGGGACCAAAGTAGTCTTGTCCAGGGATTCATCTTTAAAAATTTATGTTAGTAGAAATTGTTGAACTCACTTGAAATTTAGCTATACAAATTTAATAAAACTATATAAGGGGTTAGTTATTTAAACTGTTTCATTATTGTTCTCATTTTGATATTCTTTCCAAATTTAAGATCTACATTTTGAGTACAAGCCATTTATTTCTCTTTTCCCTAGGCTCCTCCAATATTTATTTTTATTTTCTCTCATAATTTTTTTGCCATGCCTTGACTTTGTGATCATTCACTTATATTCTTACCAAATACTTAGCTATAATTTTATGAATGCTTGCAGAGTTTTATTATTTAAAAAATACTAGAGCCAAAGAGCTAATACAGGGGTTAAGACAATCGCCTTGTGCGTGCTGATCTCGGTTAGATCCGTGGAACCACATCTGGTCCCCTAAGTACAACCAGGAGTTATATCAGAGCTCAGTGTTAGGAGTAAGTCCTGAGCACTGTCAGGCGTGACTCCAAAACAAACCAACAAACAAAACATTAAAAAGTGGTTCTGCCTGTTAGTTCACTTGGATCAACAATTGCTTTCACTTATACCCCCATGTTTTTCAACCTTTTGACTCCTATAGACTAGCATACGTTTGTGGGCAGGTAGTTGAAGTTTTTCCCATTTTGCAAAAAAAAGAAAAAAATTATAAAGCTTGACCAAGTTAAAGATATCAGTAAGAGGTGGCACAATGCTTCAGTCTTTTAAAATATTTTTTATGGGAATTTTGTTGCTTATTTCTGGACACAAACATGTTTGGAGGAGAAAAGATATTTTTTCTGCCTCTGGCTTTTCCTCTATTAACAAAACCTGCACAACCTTGAGCATTAAGTTGGTAAAGGTGGAGCCCGCCATCATTTTGCTCTCTTTACCTCGCTTTCCTAGTTCAGATTATCCATCTTTCTGTCTTGCTGTCTTCTCTTATCTCTCTGGGATGCAAGGCAGATCTGCCCAGAAGACACAGAAATCCTGGAGATGTGAGTGTCTAATGCCTGTGGCCTCCTTTTGTTTGAAGGGTTGACCGTGGAGGCTCTCTCTGATGATCTGGTCTCTGTGCTCACGGTTCTGTGTGAGAAGCTCCAAGCTGCCATCAAGTAAGTGTTCTCAGGTTTGTGCTCTGCTTGCCCCTGGGTCTGCTTCTGAATGTCCACTGTGTCACTGGATATTCAGACTGGGCACAGTGTCTTTTCCCTTCCCTCATCAGCATTTCGTGTCATTCCTGAATGACCTCAGTAAGGCCCCATTGCCAGATGCTATTTCCTGAAGGAAATCACTTTTAGATGAGAAAATGGAAACACTAGACCTTGAGAAGAGCAGCTCATTCCCTGATGACAGACTGTGGGCCCAGAGCTTGTTGAGGGGTGAAGGTTAGTCTGTACCCAGGCAGGTCCCAGGTGAGTGACTATAAATGAATCCTTTTTTTTTCTATTTTATTTTTTTTTATTTACTATTTCATCATTCAACATAAATTCCCACCACCAGTGTGTTCCCACCAAAGACACCCATTTTCCACCGTCCCCATCCCCATGCCTGCTCCCTCAGCTGGCACCAATTATATTGGCAATTGCAGCCCATATATGGCAATGGTATTGATAAAGCCATGACTTTCTTTTCTGGTTTGTTATGGGCTAATCTGGTCTATTCTGTTCCTGCATTGACCATCTGAATTTCTAGAATGTGGTTCGTTTCTACTAGTTTGACCTATCACCTGGTCATTTTGCTGCTGTGCACCACAGGGAGAACCGGTAGCAGCTCTGCCCTGTGTATCTGTGTCTCTGGATCATGGCCGACAGCCCGGGAGCAGTTCGTGGGCAGGTTTACCGGGCCTCCGGTTGGGACAGAGGTGGGGAAAGGGACCCCAGCTCCATCTCATTGAAGCCTGGTGACTTATATAAATGAATATTTTTCCTCAAACTGTTGCACCTTCCTCCTCTGTTCAGTGGCAGGGTTGGTCATTACAACCTCTGTGACCCTAACAGAGGCCATAATTTCTTCCATTTTTTTTTCTTTTTTGGCATCACACCCGGCAATACTCAGGGGTTACTCCTGGTTCTGCATTCAGGAATTACTCCTGGAGGTGCTTGGGGGCCATGTGGGATGCCGGGATCAAATCCGGTCCCACTGCTTGCAAAGCAAATGCCCTACCCACTGGACTATTTCTCTGGACCCTTCTAACATTTTTTGAGTCCACAGACTTGCATGCCTCATATCTTTTTGAAAAAATATTGTTATTGTGGTAGCATGTTACATTAATGTTCATGTTTTTGGTGCACAGAATTACTGCACCTTCACCACTATGAAAATGCCTAAGACTCATCATCACATTCTTTCTGCCACCTCTGGTTCTCCCCCACTGCCCCTCACCTCCTGCTTTGTTCCCTATCATCCAAGTCTTCCCTCCACCCCAACTTCAGTTCTATTGTCAGATCCAAGAATTTGTGTTCATTGGATACCATGTGTTCCTTGCTCTTTCTCTCTATATACCACATGAGTAAAGCCATCTGACATTTGTCTTTCTCCCTCTCACTTATTTCACTGAATCTGATACCCTTTAGTGCCATTTAAACTAGAGCAAAGGGGAAGATTCATCTTATAACTAAGTAGCATTATTGTGTATAAGCATGGCAACTACTTTATCCACTCATCTGTCATTGGGCATTTGGATTGTTTCCAGATCTTTGCTACTATAAATAGCACTGCAATAAATATAGGTGGGTATAGATATAGATATGTGTATATATAAATATTAATTTATGTTTTCCTGTTCTTGGGTAAATGGCTTGAACAGCCCCTGACTGAGTCCAACATAGCTCCTAGGGTTTGCTCATATGTGCGGGGTAGGGGGCATGCTGGCCAGAATTGGAGGCGGGGATTTGGGCTCCTCCTCCCATTCCTCCACCTCCATGTTGGTGGGCGTGGCTTTGACTCCAAACCACCACACCCAGCAACCAGAAGAGAGACACTCCAGACCCACAGCTGTGCTGGTGCACAGCCACAGAGCAGCCACTGAACATTCTTAGACAATAATGGAAGTTAGGACCAGGTCCCTCCCAGGATCTTTCACATTCATACACTGTAATGATCATTCTCCCTCATGGCAGAGCCTGGCAAGCTACCCGTGTTGTATTTGATATGCCAAAAACCAGTAACAGTTATAGACCTCATTCCCAGGACCTGAAGGATTGATTTAAGGCTCTACATGTTCCTGGAGTAAGCAGATGCCCTTGGGCTACACTAGCATGTGACAGGATATATGGAGATGTTATTGGTGCCCACTCGAGAAAGCGATGAACAATGGAAAGACAAGTGATTCTTGGGATAGATGCTAAGAAGTGAATCACTGATACTCAATGGTGGCTTTTTTTAAAATTTCTTGAGATGTCTCCATACTATTTTCCACAAAAGCTGATCCAGACAGAATTCCTGCCAGCAGTACCTACCCCTAAAAAGCACACTTCACTCTGATCCTTATGTCCATTTTCCTTGTTTTGTCACATTAGTTCATGTAGGTGAAGTCTGAAGCTCCAATTCTTTATGCAGGAAGTGAATAAGACTACTTATATCTCTATAGTAAGGCTGATCTTGTAAGAGCAGATTGTTAAAGTCTCTACCACCTATGTACATAATTCATTGAAAATGTTTACAACTCAGTATGAGTCTGAAGTGTCCATTGTATTATGAAAGGCATGTAAATTATGGTTTACTATAACTAGAACACTTGAGAATTCAGGTGAAATCCTCTGTCCTTCACCAACCCACCAACACACCACACACACACACACACACACACACACACACACACACACACACCATCAAAGCTTAGCATTGTCAAGAAAAGGAAAATCAAGCAGACTTTGAAAAGTTTTATTAAAAAGCACATTGCAGAAAAAGGAAAACAATAAGCCAAACACTTTCCAGAGTTCTTTGGAAAATAAATCTGATAAGTGCGAAGTGACGATAAAGGGGAGGGTATAGTGGCAGTTAGGCCACTAGTAATGGAACACTCACCCTTGGGCAAATTGGAGCAGCCCTGTTGGACTGTAAATGATATGTTTAAAGCATCACCATTCATTGGTGGGGAAAAGTCTTCAGCTAGGTGCAGTAAGGGCCTGACCTCTTGGGTTCAAGGCCACAGTCCTTTAAACCTGCTAAGTCAACAGCAGCAGCAGATACTCCATCTGCTTGTTGAGTTTACAACCTGCTTTACCTGGGATCCAAGTAGTGGTAGCGTCATTGATACCCGATTCAGTATCTTCTGGGATGTGCTGTCTCCTTTAGATCATGTAATAAACATTACACACGGATTAGCTCCAACATGAGTTTGTTTGCTTTTAGAATTGCTGGTGCTAACCCTGGTTTGAATGCAGAAGGGAACATTGGATTTTTGCTATCAGAAACTTGATGGCAGTGTGTTACAGAAATGCACCGCACAGACAGACTCTGCATGCCTGTGTCTACTAGAGACTAAAGGTTATAGGTGCTCTCAGTTGTTGGAGAAAATAAAAGTGTTTCTGAAACATATGACTTGACGATAAGCATAAAATGGGGAAGTATTCACAAGACACATGTTTTTCTAGCATTTCTCTTTGATTTTGGATCCAAGATGGCGCTAAGGAGTGAGGTAGTAGAGATTAATGGTTTTTTAAGGATACTCCTCAGTTTTCTTGGTTTTCTGATGCAATTCCCTTGCCCTAAATCTGCCCCAAGAGACGTATCATCTTCCCTATCATGGTTCCTTCTCCTAAGTTCGGAGGAAGGATCTATTGCTACGGAAGGTGCCAGCCGCATGCTCAGTCCAACACTGAGGCGTCCGTGAAGTCTGCCTGACCAGATATGCTCTCTGCCTTAATGCCGTCACTTTAAGCTTTCACACAGGATCAGTTTCTTCTCATTTGATGACCTCATCTCCGTCCATTTCTATTTCTTCCTCTGAAATCACACTACGGTCAGTATTTGCCCTCCACTTTCCCCACTAGCCCTCGTCTCCCTCCTTAGACTTTTTACATGATAAGGCTATCTGTTCATTCATATGTTCACTCTCAGGCAGATTCACAAAAAGCATTCACATATACAAAATAATTCCCAAGCCTTGGAGATAGGGTATTAGTAGAGCTCTACATTAGGTAACCTGAGTTACATGATACTGTTTAAATCCAAGAACTTTTGGGAGGGTAATCGTCTGAGAGAGATACTTGCTCTTTGCCTGTCTGATGTCCACTAGCCCTTCCGCTCTAAGGTCACCTCCCAGTGCAGAATGTCCAGGAAGAACCCAGAGCTAAGCTGTCAAGAAATCATCAAGGCAGGGCAAGTGTTCACTTGTGCTAATTTCATTCTGCACAATTCATACACTCAACCCTTTTAATTAAAATCAAATTCCAAAGTGAGGCAAAGTCAAACAGTCAAATGAAACAAAGTACAAGACCCTCTAGGAATCTAGAACAGGTGGTTGCATTTTCCTGGCAGAGATCTTGCTTAGGCAAAGGACTGCTTGGCTCTGAGGACCCCCCTGGTCCAATCACAGGACTGTTCATCATGGACCATGCAACTGGGAAGACATGGAGAGATGAGACCTTTAGATAAGTCCATCAGCCAGCAGTGAGCTGCCCAAACTAAAGGCCAGACACAGGGTCCTACAACCCTCCCTACAGGCATATTTCCTCCCTTGCGTTTTGAGAGTGGGCTGGTTTCTGTTCCTTCCTGCCCTGTGCATGCCACGTATGCATGTGTGTGCCCAGCAAGGGACACGGCTGCTGGAAGGCACTTATATTTCAGCCAGCTCCTTCAGTGACGTGACTCATGCACCCGTTTTCCAAGACTGCTGCAGTCCACAGAAAAGCTGCTGCATTTCATTTGGTCTCCAAGGAGACAGCCAGGGCATTTATCTCAGCCACGCCTCTTCACTGCCATCCTGTTGTGTCTGATGCCACGAAGGTTGCAGCAGTGGCCAGGAAACACTGTGCAGATAATCACAGGACATCAGGCTGCTGGTGGCCTTCCTATGCATTAGTCTCCAGAAATTTTGAATTCTATATATTTGTAGTTGTTTTAGTGTGTGATGCTAGACATCAGAGAGACATTTTCAAACATTAATAGCTGCTTTTTATAGTAATTGTCAAGGGATTGATCAAAAAGATGGACAGAAAGCAAAAGCAGCCATTTCATAACTGATCTTTTTTTAATCTGGTTTGTAAGTGATGCTTTGGTCCTCTCTTTTGCCCTCTCCCAGCTGTTTATTTCTGCATCATCTAAAATGATGGCTCCCAAAAACCACAAATCAGCTCATATCACTTTTCTGTTTGCAGAGTGTATCGAGCTGTCCTACCCTGGCACACAAGGCCCTTCCTGATGTCTCCTGCCCCCACCCTGGTCTGGCTTCACCTCTTCCTAATGACACCCTGACACTCAGCTCAGCCACAAATTGGTCTCTCCCACAATCTCACACACACACACTCTTTCTGCAAAACTCCCACGCTCCATGCAGCTGGTCAAATACCATTTCTGGGCCAGAGAGATTATACAGCAGGTAGGGCAGTTGCCTTGAATATGACTTATACCAGCTAAATCCCCTGCACCACGTAAGGTCATCAGAACACCACCAGAAATAATACCTAAGCACAGAATCAGGAATAAACCCCAAGTATCACTCTGGCTGTGGGCCCAGACCCAACAGGTAGGTAGATAGGTAGGTAGGTAGGTAGGTAGGTAGGTAGGTAGGTAGGTAGGTAGGTAAGAATTCTTTCCTTTGAAAATTCTTTTTTGGATCTTTCTAAAAAAGACTCAGATGCTGCTCCTTTGCTTTCATCTATTTTTATTTATAACAGTTCCAACCAGAGTTCTATCTCCTTGTCACCTGTGACTCTCATCCTATTAGAATGAAGGCTGCACTTTTTTTCTGGTTAGGAGCTACTATGTCTTGTTCAAAATTCAAGAGAATCTTGTGAGTGACGCAAAGTCCTTACCTGTTCCAAGAAGGTCTAGAATTTCTCCCTCCTTACTCTCCCCCCAGCTACCACCTTGCTCATGGCAAATTGTCACCATTTTATGGGAACTCAGCCTTCACACTCACCTTTCTTTTGCTGTTAGAGGATGAGGTTGTGCATATCTAAATCTAAAGTGTCTCCTGGGCTCACAGACCTCCAGCATCTCCTTTGTGTGGATCTCGGCCCCTGAGTGCCCCATCTTATAGGACTATATTGTGAGTCTAGGGAGATACTTAAGGATTGAAGCATGTGTTTGCCTGGACGAGGCCCCATGTTTGACCCTGCACTGCATATCTCCAGCAGTTCCAGGTGTAATCCTGGAGGCTCCCCAGCACCACTGGGCCCCAGCAGGATGGTATCACTGGACATGTGCATTGAACCAACCGGGATCTCAGGAACATTACTTGGGAGCCCCTCTATAAAATACAAATATCACTGTTTTGGACTGGGACCCCCTCAAGGCCGCTCTCTCATCTGCTTACCTGGCTGCAGACCCCATATCCAAAGAGAGTCCCATTCTGGGGTACCATGCATCAGAATTTCAGCATAGACATTAGATAAGAGGATGCAAATCCACCCATGACCCTGAACTCTGCCCCTGCCCTGTCCCTGCTTTTGCAATGCCCTGCACCGTTCCATTCTAATCGGACTTGGCTTTGCGTCCTTGTTGGTGTCCTGCAGCAACAGCCAGCAGCTGCAGCTCCTGTACCTGGAGTGTGTCCTCTCCATCCTCAGCAGCTCGTCCACCTGCATGCACCTGCACCGCGGCTTCACGGACCTGATCTGGTGGCGCCCCCAGGCCCCCGTCCCGGGACCTGCGCCTTCTAATTGCAGCTCCGGCTCCTTCCCACTCTGTCCAGGGTCAGCTCTGTACATGTCTGGGAGGGAAGCTGCTTTGCTTACAGGCCCCAGACAGAGAATCGGGGGATAATTCTAGAAAAGCATAGCTCAACTTATGTTCACAGCACAAGGTTCTGAGCCTTGGGAACTAGGAATTTGCTTTCTAGGCTGTTCATTAGCTGTCAAAGCACTAAAAGACAACAAGAGGTTGTACAACAAGTAGGCAGAGGGGGTGGGTGTCAAGAACTAGTGGACCTGATTCTTAGCCCGAGTCTAATGCTGCCTGCTCCGGCTGAACGTCTCCTACCTTGAGAATGAGCCACACAGGGGGCGGGTGGCTCCTGGGCTACTGAGAAGGAAGAAGTTGAATGTATGTGAGCAGGACAGTGTTCGTTATGGGCGTGCTGTTCAGAAGTTTGAATTCTGTCAAGTGAGAAGCAGACCATGATCTTGTTATTTATAGTGAAATGAAACTTGATAACCAGCCATCCGGTATTTTTAAGGTTTTTTTTTTCAGAGATGATGGCTTCTTTCTCCTTCTCTTGACATTAATATTATTTAACTAACTTGAGGTTTGTGGAAAACAGTGTTGGCCTCCCTGGAGGTGAGGGCAAGAGCTGATAAATGGGCAGATTAGAGCGAGCTCCACATTGCCACTTTTACCTGGGCCCTGCGGTGCATTCCCGGCCTCTTAGCAGGAGCCGTCACCTACTGCTTGGCCTGCAGCACACTCACTTCTGCTCCATCTCTCCCTAGGAAAAACCTTTGTCCCGCTCTCATCGTGATCCTGGGGAATCCAGTTCATGACAAAACCATCACCTCAGCACATAGCAGCTCCACCAGCACCAGTCTGGAGTCAGACTCAAACTCCGCGGGGTCTCTGACCACGGCCGGGGCTCGGGCTGCTCGTCCACCGCACCCACCCTGAGCGGGCCCGTGGCTCGGACCATCTATTACATCGCTGCGGAGCTGGTCCGGCTGGTGGGGTCTCTGGACTCCATGAAGCCCGTGCTCCAGTCTCTGTATCACCGCGTGCTACTGTACCCCCCGCCACAGCACCGGGTGGAGGCCATCAAAATCATGAAGGAGGTGAGGAGCCCGGGAGATGGCCCATGTCTGCCTAGGGGGTCTGCAGCTTGCACAGGAAGTACTCAGGATCTGTGGGCGTGGCAGGGCTCAGTTGCCAGTGCATGGTCACCAGTGACCAGGGCTAGTGTCAAGGGTGTGGGCATGTGTGGGGTGTGGGGGTACAGCAGGGTTGGTAGGTGCTCTCTAATACAAAGTGGTTTCATCCTGTAGTACTGTGGGCAGGGCATTTGCCTTGCGTATAGCCAACCCAGACTCAATCCCTGGCGCTGCTAATGGTCCCTCGAGCACTGCCAGGAGGGATGCCTGAGCACAGATCCAGGAATAGACCCTAAGCACCTCTGGGTGTGGCCCAGAACAAAAACAACAAGCACGGTCTGGTCCTTTAAGCTGTGTCTGTATTACTTGGGCTCCCTGGCATCTTATTTGTGCAGATATTGGTGTTTGTTTGTCTTCAATCAAAATTGGATTTCAAAATGTCTGCTTTATAATTTATCCCAACTCCTGCCCATCCCCACAGAAAAAACTGATTTTTTATGACTTATAGAAACCCCTCAGCAATGTTCCTTCTTACGATTCGTTTCTTGCAAATTTCTCCCCAACTGAAAGGATCGTGTCCAGCTTGGTAATGACCCCGGTGCTAACTGGTGATTTTTAGGAAGGGTTCAGGTCACTCTGAAGGTCCTCATCCAGGATTTCTCTCACAACCAAATGAGAGAAGTTATTGTCAGACTTGTGTTCAGGAACCTTTTCATCAAGTTGATTGTGCTTTTCCTACCTAAAGCCCATAAGAATCAGAAAAACAAAATTCCCTTACTGGTGATATGTTTATTTTTAAGCTTTACTTTCTATGTACCCATTTCTAGGTATGTGTGTGTGGGGGTGGGGAGATAACCATTCTTTCTCACATATTATTGGTCAGGCTCTTCTCCTGCATTACCATAAACAGTCATTATAATTTTTCAGTATTGTTCATCTGTTACCCCTAAAGAATTTGATATTTGGGGACCAGAATAATAGTATGCCACGTACAGTGTTTGTCTTGCAGGCAGCTGACCCAGGTTCAATCCCCACCATCTCATAGGGTTCCCTGAGCACCACCAGGAGTAATCCCTGAGTGCAGAATCAGGAGTAACCCTGAGCATTGCCAAATGTGACCCAAAAATCAAAAGAGAGAGAGAGAGAGAGAGAGAGAGAGAGAGAGTGACCTTTTGCCTCCAGTGGAGTTAATGTTCTTCATGTGGCACATGGGGAGATTCAAATATAATTTCAGGGGCAGAAGATACAGTGCATCGGGTAGGCACTTGGCTTGCACACAGCTAGTCTAGGTCCAATTCTCAGCACTACATATGGTCCCCTGAGCACTGCCAAGAGTAATCCCTGAGCATAGAGCCAGGAGAAAGCCCAGCACACCAGCAGGTGTGACCCCAAAATTTAAAAAAAATATTTCTCATGAATAAATAACCTTGTTATAGAAAGTAAAATTAGCTCTGTCTTCTGCGCTTGCATAGATGTGCTGGCTTCACAAGGCCGTTTTGCAAGAGCAGCCTGGACTTAGATCCCATAACCTGAGCAGTACTACTCCACGAAGCACAATAAATTCATGTGGACAACTTTGTTCTGAAAAGTAATAGCTCCAGATAATCTGACACTACCAGTCATTTGAGGAAACTGGTAACCTAGAAACCAAATGTGCAGGGCTAATGTGCACTGAGAAAGCCACCAGGTGCCCAGGATGTTTGCTTAGCCTTCTGGAGTTTGAAAGCCTGCTGTGTTATTTTCCTGTGGTCGGTTCAGTCTGTCTCCCTGCCTCCTATGCTGTGTGTCTGTTCATCAGAGGTGCACAGGACATTTTGTTCTCCAGAGTGTGCTTTCTCTCTGTTTCTACCTTCCTCCAAAAGGTAGGGTAATCACAATGTCTTCGTGGCTTCCTGTTCTCTCTCAGTTATATGGCTTTGGAAGATTTAGCCTAGTAGTAAAGTCTGTGACTCCCTCCCTCTAACCCCCAATCCCCAACACCACATCGCTCATCCACACCTGGTGAAGCTGGGATTCACCATACCATGTGTTTCTTTAAGAATTTGTTGAGGGTTCTGTGTGTGTGTGTGTGTGTGTGTGTGTGTGTGTGAAGGCAGGAGAGGGATGGGAAGGCCACACCTGGTAGTGCTCAGGGGTTACTTCTAGTTCTGCACTTACGGATCATTTCTTGTGGAATTCTGGGGACCATATGGGATGCCAGGAATCAAACCTGGGTCGATCTTGTGCAAGACAAGTGTCTACCCACCACACCGCCGCTCCGGTCCCATTGGGAAGTTTTATCTATCTCTTCTCCCTCCAACACTCAATTTCTTTCCTTTTCCCTATGCTCTGGGTCCAAGGGTGATCTAGACATCTCCCCCTTTATACCATTGCATTTCCTTGTCCAGTTACTCTAAAATACCACAATATAAGTAATATCATCCTATCTGTCCTTATTCTGGCTTACTTCACTTAATATATCTTCCAGTTCTATCCAGGTAGTAGCAGTGAGTTGAACTACTTTATCATTCCTTACAGCTGCATAGTATTCCATGGTGTGTACAAACCAGTTTGATGATCCAGTTATCTATCATTGGAAATATAGGGTGGTTCGAAATCTTAGCCATTGCACTGAGTGCTGCAATGAATAATGGTGTTTATATGCCCTTTTAATAAATGTTTTTATGTTGTGGGCCACAGAAAATTGTAAAAGTAACTTTAATTATAAAAAAGTTGAAAGAATAAAATTATGAGAGTACAAAAAATTATTGGGGATTCATTTGTGAATTTAATTTGGGGACCACATTCGGAGATGCTCAGAACTTATTTCTCAGAGCTCATGCCTAGAAGTGCTCGAGGGACCAAATGCAGTGGCAAGGATCAAACCAGGGTCACCCACATGCAAGGCAAGTGCCTTCACCCTTCTGCTCTCTTTCCACCCCTGTGTGGGTCCTTAGAAACACAATAGTATAATTTTCCTTTCCTCCAGATTCAGAAGCAACTGAGAAATAAGATTCCTGTGGGAATTATAATGCGTCATCTAATTTACTACTGTTGGATTAGAGAATGTAAAAAGGATGCCCCAAAAAGTGAGATTTCATGCCTGGCCCCCCCCTTTTCAAAAAAGATGGGATGGTGCTCATGGTCTAATGTCTGCATTTGAATGCAGTGGACTGACAGGGAGAGGAAGAAATTTCTGCTTCTCTTTCTCTCTGATGTTCTCGTCTTTGAAGGAAAGAAAGAGAGAAAAATGAGAGAGGAAGGAAGGAAGGAAGGAAGGAAGGAAGGAAGGAAGGAAGGAAGGAAGGAAGGAAGGAAGGAAGGAAGGAAGGAAGGAGGGAGGGAGGGAGGGAGGGAGGGCGGAAGGACGGAAGGAAGGAAGGAAGGAAGGAAGGAAGGAAAGAGAAAGAGAAAGGGAAGAAAGGAAGAAAGAAAGGGAAGGAGAGGAAGGAAGGAAGGAAGGAAAGAAGGAAGGAAGGGAGAGGAAAGGGGAGGGAGGGAAGGAAGGGAGGGAGGGAGGAGGAGAGAAAGAGAGGGAGGGAAGGAAGGAAGGAGGAAAGCAAGGGAGAGGAAGGGAAGAAGGGAGGGAAGGAGGGAAGGAAATATAACCTCTCCTACTATTAGACCTTACCCTATGGGTATAAAAACGACTTTGAAATAATGACCATGGTGATAGGGTGTTTGTTCTACTCTCAATGCCATTAATTAATGGATATAACTTTAAAGTAACCACCTGCTGGCATTTTCTGTAAAGAATTCTAAAAGGTCTTCATAAAATTAAAAATTAAAATAAATTTAAGAATTAAAAATTAGGGGCCGGAGCGATAGCCCAGCGGGTAGGGTGTTTGCCTTGCACGTGGCCGGCCCATGCTGGCCAGGGTTCGATTCCCGGCATCCCATATGGTCCCCTGAGCACCGCCAGGAGTAATTCCTGAGTGCAGAGCCAGGAGTAACCCCTGAGCATTGCCGGGTATGACCCAAAAAAAAAAAAAAAAAAGAATTAAAAATTAGTAAAACTTGAATAGTTATGAAAGTTTATGACATTCAACCAAAGCTATTACTCCTTTTAATTGTTTAATTGTTTAACAAAACAGAAATGCTAAATCTAATTCAGGATTTTGGAGGGTTGAATTGGGAACCACACCCAGAAGTGCTCAGGAACCTAACACAGTCAATCAAGGACCTAGTGATGTCAGAGTTCAAATCTAGGGCACCCACATGCAAAGCATGAGCTCTGGTTCTTTCCTCCTCCCTCCCTAGTCCTGAAAGCTAATTCTGACTTTCCAGCTTAGGTAGATGGGGAAAGAAGAGCAAACTAGAGAAAATAGGAAGGAAAGAAAATAAGGATAAAAAAAAAGCAGAAAGATATGTTATTAAAAGTAATAGTATATAAACTTGTGACTCAATGAAGTGAAAAATTCCAAGATTTGGTGGGAAAAAAACCAAGAAAATTAAAAAAACTCAAAATGCATATAACTGTAGTGGTTGCATATATAAAATAAATAAAGGGTATTAAGACAACATACGCCAGTAAATTTTATTTTATTTTTTTTTTTTGGGTCCCCCCGGGGTGCCGGGGGGTGCCCCTGGCTCTGCACTCAGGAATTACTCCTGGCGGTGTTCGGGGGGCGGGGGGGTGGGACGGGGGGATCGAGCCCAGGCCGGCCCGGGCCGGCGCCGCCCGCGGCAGCGCCCCCCCCCGCTGGGCTATCGCCCCCCGCCCCACGCCAGTAAATTTTAGAACATAAATCAACAAATCCCTGGTAAACAAATCTCTGATAAATAAGTCTTTGAAACTTGTCTCATGGAAAATAACTAAGGGCCTCAATGATCCTATAGCCTTGCAGGAAACTCAAATCTTTTCATACAGACAACAACAACAGGCAGGTCAGAGAGATTGTCCTTCCCTGTAAGGGGCCCCAAGTTTGATCCTCAGCACCACATGAGCCAGATTTTGGAGCTAGGTCATCTTGGAGCAGAGAAAGGCGGGAGAGGGTGTACAGGTACAATACAGACCGCGTGCACTCACAGGTGCACCTGCTCTCTAGTACTATGTGCTATGCAACTTCTTTTCTAATTTTTAATTGGGGGCTACATACCGTAGGAGACCATATAGGGCCTGAATTGAAGCTGGGCCTCCAGCTCTCTGTGCTATATCCCCATACCCAATGCAATTTTTAAAAACAATCCCTCAGTGATTTCCTTGGCCTAAGTTAGCTCTCAACTTGGTAGTTGGGAATGCAATGTATTACTGGGGCACAAAAGATAACTTTGTAATTTCATGGCGTCTAAAACCATTTTTAAATGAATTAGAAAAAGTGAACTAGACCAGTTTTACAAAGGTTTGTTGTTAAAATCATTTCATTTCTCCTTAGAATCTCTCAGCAAAATAGTACATGTCTATTTAATCACATTTTTTTAGTGCCGTGTGTTTTTCTGAGATACTCACTTTGCTTTTATTTCTTTTTCTTTTTCATTAAGTTGCTTGGGAGCCCTCAGCGTCTCTGTGACTTGGCAGGACCCAGTTCCACTGAACCAGAATCGAGAAAAAGATCCGTTTCTAGAAGGAAGTCTCATCTGGATCTCCTCAAACTGTAGGATCCATTTCCTGTCCGACTGTCCCTTTCTCTGAACGCTCCTGCCTTGTTTCTAAACACGACTAAAGTATTCACATGTCTGTTATCTAGGATGTGACTGTCCAATAGTGTGTCCTTACACCATAGGGGAAGTCCTAGCTCAACGTCTAATGCTCATAGAAATTTCCAGTTTTTATTCCGTTCATTTGCAACAGAGCCCAAGCTCCAGCGTGGTGGTACTCAGGAGCCACGAGGGCCGTATCTGGAAGTGCCGGAACCACAGACCACTCAGTGGTGCCGGAGTGGACGGGAAGAGGTGGCAGGCATTTAACTAAGGGCCTTGACTTTCTCCGTGTGCCAACTTTTCATATTTTTAGACTAACATAAAGCGAAGAAATGCACAAAGCGTATAGAAATTGTTCAGTAGAATTGCTTTTAGTTTTGTCTTGCGACCACACCCTGTGGTGCTCAGGGCTTACTCCTTGCTCAGTGCTCAGGGATCACTCGTGCCAGTCCTTCAAGGATCCTGTGGGTTTCTGGGGATCCAACCCAGTTCAGCTGCATGTAAGGCAATCACTCGCTCCACTCACTGTATTATGTCATTGGTCCCTTTATGGAGTTTTGAATTAGCATACTGTGACGATAACCCCCTCTGAAACTGAAGACTATCTGATTTCTAATATTTATATTCACATGCATCTGTTCAGAAATATGTTTATCATATATTTTCATGACTGCTACATTTTCTGTTTTGAAAACTCAACAGTAGAAAAGTCAGATGACCCAGTGTCTGCGTGTGAAGATTATAAATTCCCATCTAGATTTATTTTTTCTGTCTGTGCATTAGACAAGACCATGCACGCCAGAAAGCGTGGGATTCAAAACAGAATAACTTCCCTGGTTTGCCCTGCTGTGCGCCTGAGCGTGTTTCATTTCATGGAGAGTAGAGTCTCGTTGGAGCACTGCTCACCGGTCTGACTGACGGTCTTGCTTGCCTGGAACTTTCCCCCCATGTCTTAACCCTCCTTTGTCCCTTGGACCCTTTCAGCATCATGGACGGCATGACGGAGGCGCGTCAAGGGCGGCATCGAGCGTGCTACGCGGCCGTGTCCTGTGTCTGCACCTTGCTGGGGGCCTTGGACGAGCTGAGCCAGGGCAAGGGCATGAGCGACGGGCAGGTGCAGCTGCTGCTCCTGCGCCTGGAGGAGCTGAAGGACGGGGCCGAGTCGAGCCGCGACTCCATGGAGATCAACGAGGCCGACTTCCGCTGGCAGCGGCGGGTGTTGTCGTCGGAACACACGCCCTGGGAAGCCGGGCACGAGCGGAGCCCTGACATCAGCATCAGCGCCACCACGGACACGGGCCAGACCACGCTGGAGGGAGAGCTGGGCCAGACGACCCCCCGAGGACCACGCTGAGCACCCCAAACACAGCCTCAAGTCCCCAGCCACGCAGGAGAGCAAGGAGGGCCTGGGGAAAGCGTCCGAGCCAGAAGCCGTCGATCAGCCCGACGTGGTCCAGCGCAGCCACATGGTGGCCTACCCCGACATCACCAACTTCCTGTCGGTGGACTGCAGGATGCGGTCGTGCGGGTCCCGCTACAGCGAGAGCAACTTCAGCGTGGGCGACCAAGACCTCTCTCGGACCGAATTCGATTCGTGCGACCAGTACTCCATGGCCGCGGAGAAGGACTCCGGCAGGTCCGATGTGTCGGACATCGGGTCGGACAACTGTTCCCTGGCCGACGAGGACCAGACCCCGCGGACTGCCTGGGCCACCGCTCCCTGCGGACAGCCGCCCTGTCTCTCAAGCTGCTGAAGAACCAGGAGGCCGACCAGCACAGCGCCAGGCTCTTCGTGCAGGCTCTGGAGGGGCTCCTTCCTCGCCTGCTGGCGCTGCCCAGCGTGCAAGAGGTGGACTCGGCCCTCCAGAGCTTCGCCTCCACCTTCTGTTCAGGTGTGTAGAGACTTTCCTTTCGCTGCCTGGTCATTGAGGCTATGTAGCTGTTGCCTAACTGGGCCATCTGCTGCCAAGAAATGCTGTTGGCTTGTGCTCACAGCATCCATAGGATGTCCATAGCCTGTCTCCGTCTCTCTGTCTCTCTCTGTCTCTCGCTCTCTGTCTCACGTGTTTTTTTTTAATAGAATCACTATGAGATATGCAGTTAAAAAGTTGTTCATGATGGGGCCGGAGCGATAGCCCAGTGGGTAGGGCGTTTGCTTTTGCATGCGGCCGGCCTGGGTTTGATCCCCGGCATTCCATATGATGCCCCAAGCACCGCCAGGAGTAATTCCTGAGTGCAGAGCCAGGAGTAACCCCTGAACATCGCCGTGTGTGACCCAAAAAGCAAAAAAAAAAAATGTTGTTCATGATTGGATTTCAGTCTTACAATGTTCCAACTCCTTTCAGGTCACATTGCACATTTCCCACCACCAGCGGCCCCGGTTTCCCCCTGCCAAGTCGCCCAGGTCCCCCACCCCCCCACATACACACAAACACACTCCTTTTGGGCATTGTGGTTTGCAATACAGGTACTAACAGGTTATCCTGTACGCCCCCTTTACCTACTTTCAGCACTCGGTTCTTGTCCTGAGTGATCATTTCCAGTTGTCACTGTCATAGTGGCCCCTTCCCTGTCCTAACTACATTCACCCCCCACCTGTGGCAAGTTTCCAACCATCGACCAGTCCATGTAGAAAGAAGCTGCACACATATGGCTCTGTGCTAAGGTCCTAGGATGTGCCTAGCTTTTTACTCACCAGTTGATTAACTGTAGAGTGAATCACCTGCTTTTTGGAAACAGAGGTGAGAATTCCAGAAAGGAATTGTAAGTGTAGTCTGTGTTGGAAGGAAAGACACTGTGTTAGGAAAGGTATTTGTTGGTGACTCTGAGTTAATAGACACGGGAACAGCTGGGCAGCCTGATTTGAACAATTTAGGACCCGAGGGTAGACAGTTAGAAAGTTCAGCAAATACTGGTAATTCCACAGGGACAGATGTGTTGCTGGATTCTGTACTGCCTGTTGTAGTAATGTCTCACTGGTAGCAGTCATGATTGCCTTGAGTCATCAAGAAATGGTCCTATTGCATTTAGACACTTCTACTTTAAAATTTCCATAGAAAATAGCTCTATTGGGTCTCTTCTGTACTTACATAGATAAAGCTGCTGCTAGCTTATCTTCAGATAGAGTTACAGCCTCACTCAGTCATCCAGGTAAACGACTTTTCACCACAAAGTAGAGATGGACTTTCAAAGACCTTGTCTCATTTCCTATGAAAAGTAGGAAGTAGAATGCTAGCAAGGCCTTTTTAAAATTTAAGGCAATTTTAAATAATTCTAAAGCAAATCATCACTCTGGTGTTTTCCTGACATCCAAATCAATATTTATATTACATGGGAAACAAGCCTTGAGCAATGTTTTATGTGGGGCCAGAATCTAGTCCCTTGAGTGCTAAAAACTGATCAAATTTATGAGTCTATAAAATGTTCCTGCAGATCCAACATGTTGTGTGATATTAATTTTTGCATATTGAAACATTGAAAAGAGACTTCCCAATCTTTTGACTATTTCCAAATAGAATTGCTAATGATTGGCTATAGTTTTTTTTTTTTTTTAATTTTTGGGTCGCACCTAGCAGTGCTCAGGGGTTACTCCTGGCTTTACACTCAGGAATCACTCCTGGAGGTGCTCAGGGGACCATATGTGATGCCAGGGATCGAACCCAGGTCGGCCGCGTGCTAGGCAAATGCCCTACCTGCTATACTATCGCTCCGCCCAGATTGGCTATAGTTTTATTAGCCACTTGTCTCTAATTCTAGTGACCACCACTGTGCCTTTGCTTAGTAGGAGTTGGCCTCTGTTTCCCAGGGACAGTCCCTTCACGCTGTTATTCTGCCATCTACAAGGCTGATCTGCTCAGTTCCCGCTGTGGCTCAACACATCACATTGATGGTTGCTGGGGGTCAACCAGAATCACAGACAAAGGCCAGCACTGTCCTGCCTGGACGGAGCCAAAGCTCCCTCTCCTTGGATGAAGGACAAGCTCACCTGCTAGATAAGAGACTGAGAAATAAGAGATAAGAGACATAAGAAATAGAGATTAGAGACAGAGAGAAATATCTATGCCCTGCTCTGGGAGAGGGAACTGGCAATTTCATGGTGGTGGTTCTCCAAGAAAAAGTCATATGAGATTAATCCAAAAGGAGAGAAGAGAATGGGAGCTCCCCAGTCACACCCAACCTTTGGCTCATTGTCTGCATTCGTATTCAAAGATTTGTGTCCTGTTCAGCCGGAACCACCTCCTGAGCAGTTGTCCCTGACTCAGGGTTTGCCCCTTGGCAGACATCTCAGCTTTAACCTCTGAAAGCTCACTGACCTTGGAGACCAGCCTCTGGAAGGAACCCACAATCAAGAGAACATTTGCCTTTGAAAGCAGTTCATGTTGCTTTTGTTGGCTGCTGGCAGGGTTCAAAGTATACAGATGAGTGTTGTTGTGATGAAGGCCTGGCTGAAAGTGAGCAAGGAAAGCTGCTAAAACACCTCTCAAGCCTATAGAGGAAAAAGTGACATTTCCTGGGGACAAGACACCAGAGACAACCTCCCACAGCCATTGGCAGTGAACCAGACACTTGTGTTGCTGTTTCCTTGATTGCTAGTTGGGATTTGGGGACGTGCCCTCATCATATATGGGGCTCATTATGTGACACAAGTGGGTATTTATAAAGTAGCAGATTTCATAGACAACAATATGATCCGTCATGTCAGAATTTTTTAAATTTTCTTTACATTAAAAGAACTCTGACTCTAGGTCTGCAGTCTGTCTGCTGTCTAGCCCACAGCTGTCTTTACCCTGTTCAAACAGAAGTTGGCCTGGGATTCAGACAGGCAAGTCCCTCAACTTTCACATGAACAGTGATTCCGCCACTCCCCCATCCCACCTCAGAGACGCCCCAGGAGTCCTGTGATTTTGCTGGGCAAATCCCGGTGGAGAAAGCGGGGTGCTGTGGCAAGGCTAGAGCGCTCCACCCCCTCAACATTCTATGTTCTCTTCTGGGGTCCTGCTAGTGCTCCAGGTACTTGTAGGCTACAGCCCTCCCATGTCTGCCCAGCAGGGGTCTCCCCTCCTGACCTCAATGCTTAACTCCATTCTCACTACACCCCTGGACGGGACCAGCTTCCAGTTTGGTGAATACAGAACCAGGAAGGGCCTATATCCCAAACTGAGCACTAGAGGAAGTGGCCTCAGTGTGACCAGAAGTGTAGATTTGGTCCTGGGGGTGGGCGGATGATGCTGAAAATGTATGCTCAGAAAAAAGAAATCTTTAGGCACTGCAGAATTTTCCCAGAATACTATATAGCAAGGTTTAACTTTAGACTGATTAAGGAAGTTGGATTGGAACTGTGGGAGTAAAGCACTTACTCCCACACACCAAAAAAAAAAAAAAAAAAGAAAAAAAGAAAGGAAATGAGAAAAGAAATCACACTGAACTCACGAGACCCAAACTTTAACATCAAAACTTAAAAGGGGCCTGTCATGATGGCAGGTGGGGTAAGCTGGCAGCAGGGCCGGTTGACCGAACACTGTATGTCAAAAACCCAACTATAAATTACTCTGTAACTCAAGTGCTTTAATAAAATAAAAATTGGGAGGAAAAATGTTCCCAAAAAATAAATAAATAACAACATGGATAAACCAGAGGTGCAGGTGAGCAGCCGGTGAAGAGTCATGGGCAGATTCCAGGGAGCACTTGTCCTTCCAGTTGGGCCTGCGGGTGGTCCCTGGCTGCCTGCCCTGGCTTCCAGAAAGGTCCAAAGAGGTGCAGGTCTCATCAGTGGGCTTATTCCCCAGCCCCCCGTGGGCCACGCTGGCATCCCCATTCTCCACAGTCCCACCGAGTCTCTGGCTTGTCTCCACTCAGGCATGATGCGCCTCTCGGGCTTTGAGGCGGCAGCAGCCTGAGCCTACAGATGCTGATGAACGCCGACAGCCTGTACACAGCTGCACACTGCGCCCTGCTGCTCAACCTGAAGCTCTCCCACGCCGATTACTACCGAAACGGCCCCCTGGCCCCAGGCATGATGGTGAGTGCGCGGGTCCCTGAGCCCATGTCCGAGGGACACACAGGGCTTGTAGGGGAGTGGGAGGAGCGCCCTGAAAGGTTGGACCCCATGTGAACTGTATATGCTCGGAGAGGCCACACCGGATTTGGAGTGACAGTACAGTGGGTAACGCATTTACTTGGCATACTGCAGATCTCGGTTTGATCCCCAGCATCCTGAATGGTCCCCTGAGCCCTACCAGGAGTGACACCTGAGGGCATAGCCCTGAGCACTGCCAGGTATGGCCCCAAGACAAAAATTGAAAGTAAGAGACCGAGAGAAAGAGTAGTGTGAATCTTGGACGTGGGGAGCCACCCACTACATTCTGTACCTGAAAATGACTGGAATTGCCCCCGCGTTTCTGTGGAGGTGGGGAGGTGGAGGCAATATTAAGGCCTTCCAACCCAGGTGATACTGGAAATTGGCTGAAAGTGGTCACCTTTGCAGATAGTGAAGTCAGTTCCCACACCCTCATATCGCTCTCGAGAGGTCGAGCAGTGGGTTGAGTGCATGCTTTGAAGGCAGAAGGAATGGGTGTGACACATGGGAC
Source organism: Cryptotis parvus (assembly GCA_021461705.1). Lineage (NCBI taxonomy): Eukaryota > Metazoa > Chordata > Mammalia > Eulipotyphla > Soricidae > Cryptotis > Cryptotis parvus. The sequence goes on along the minus strand of JAJIBD010004413.1, from coordinate 16,785 downwards.
GGAGTGATTCCCCAAGCATCCAGGGAGCACAGAGCCAGAAATAGCCCCCAAACACCACTAAGGGTGACCAGAAAGCATTCAAAGCAAAGTATTTTCAGTATAAAGCTATTGTGATCCCAAAACTTTTCATTGTATTCCACTATATACCCAGACCCACTTGTAACACGTGGCTCGGTAATAAAGCACCCCCTGACTCATGTGACATGAGGATGACAGGAATTTCCCTGCTGCCATGGTGTGCTCTGGAAGATGTTCATGAGCCCCCCCATATCTGGAACTGCATGAGGGAAATCAGCAAGCTCTTGTTTGATTGGGAAATTGTGAATTCTCAAGGGATAGTGGGAGCTTCCAGAATGCAAGTCAAATAGCTCTTGAGAGGCGGAGGCGCTACTATGGCTGGTAGAGGGTTTGCCTTTCAGGCAGCTGTACTGGGTTCAATCCCCAGCAGCCCATATGCTCCCCTGAGCCTACCAGGAGTGACCCCTGAGTACAGAGCCAGGAGTAAACCCTGAGTACTACTGGGTATGAGGCCAAAACAAACAAATGAACACACAAATAGCTCTTAAAATACTAAGTTATTTCTGGACCTGAGTTCTCTCCCTGCTGCTGTTGGCACAGAGTGGTGCTATGTTCCAAGAGTTCTGAGCAGTTTCTAAGTCTCCCACACATCAAGGAGTTAAAAAGAAAGAGACAGAGAGAGAGAGAAGAAAAAAGAAAGAAGAAGGAAGGAAGGAAGGAAGGAAGGAAGGAAGGAAGGAAGGAAGGAAGGAAGGAAGGAAGGAAGGAAGGAAGGAAGGAAGGAAGGAAGGAAGGAAGGAAGGAAGGAAGGAAGGAAGGAAGGGAAGGAAGGAAGGAAGGAAGGAAGGAAGGAAGGAAGGAAGGAAGGAAGGAAGGAAGGAAGGAAGGAAGGAAAGTTCAGTATCTTTAGACCTTTGCCAAGTATCTTAAAAATGCATCATCATAAGGGTACTTGAGACAGCCCAAGTGGTAGAGCAGATGCCTAATCTATGTGAGGCCCCGAGTTTGATTCCCCTGTACTGCACGGCTTCCCTTCCCACTCACCATTAGGGTGTCCCTGGAGGCCCCCAAGCACCATGGAGCCTGAGCACCAAAACCATCATGCATACTGCTGGGAATGGCCCTAGGCCCTCAAGAATCATTGGGTGTGGCCTCTCTAAAAAAAAGTAATAATAATAGAACATACATATTATATATGAATAGGTATAGTATAATAAGTGAAAGGAGCTTCATGCTGTTTAGAACTTCTTGTGCACCCTTCTCTGTGCCTTCCACCAAGGTTTGTTTCCCCCATAAGGGGCTGTGACATAAAGAGACAGTGGAGGAGGCTGTTGGCGTAGAGCAGTGGAGAAGACAGTTGTCCTTGTCCCTGCAGAAAGAGTTCCTGCGGCAGGTCCAGGCGAGTGGCGTGCTGATGGTCTTCTCCCAGGCCTGGATCGAGGGGCTCTACCATCAGGTGCTGGAACGGAACATGCTGGGGGAAGCTGGCTACTGGGGCAGCCCCGAGGACAACAGCCTTCCCCTCATCACCATGCTGACCGGTCAGTGGCGTGGGACTCTGCTCTGTGCCTCGGGTGGAGGGGAGGGGCTTCCCCCCCCCTAGTCCTTGGCCTAGAACTGGTGGGTGTCAGACTGACCTTGAAACACCCCACGAAACCTTCCTTGGTAAATGGTGACCATTCCTGGGAAAATGACATGAATTCAGCCCCCAGGAGCTTTCTGTCCTTTTTCCCATGTGGGACTTGGGAGCCTCCATGTCTACCAAAGATGAAAAGTTACTCATAGCTAAGCCTGCTAGAGCAAAAGTATAGACCTCTTCTGGAATTAGGAAAAGCACTTTTTAGGCTCAGAGTCTACAATTGTTCTTGGACATGATAGGACACAGATATAATTAGTCACTCAGTGCTGCTGCAAACTTATCAGTAACAAAATGATTTATTTGAAACTTTATTCTCATGGTTTTCAAATTTTTTGTAGTTGATGTGACTTGGTTGCAGTTGTGTTTCCATTCGTGTTTATGGTGTGCACAATTACAACCCTGCACCACCAGCATGACCAAGACCTTTCAGCGCTGTCCTGGTATCACTTCTAAATTGCCTCTTCCTCTCCTCTGGTCTCCCTTTCTGCTTGGTAATCTCAGTTCAATATTGTAAATCCATAGAATTTTTTTCTGTAGATACTTTCTATTCCCTTGCTTTGTTTGTCTATACACCATACATAAGTAAGATCATATGGTATCTGTCTTTCTCCCAGCTAACTTAGCTTAACATAATCCCCTCTTTAGCTCTATCCAAATTTTTAAAAAAAAAGGCAAGATTTAGTCTTTTCTTACAACTGGATAGTGTTCCATTGTATAGATAGACAGCTGATATATCAAATAAATCAGATTATACCCAAGACTCTATTTTATTCTTAATTCTTTGAGGAAGCTTAGAAAGAGATATTCATGTCAGAATAACCTGTATGAGTCTAATGTGAGACAAATGACAGAGTTTTACATGGAGTATTCAGAGATCTAAAGTACTCCCGAATCACTAAAATCATATTCTAAATATTTAGAATATTTATTCTAAAACCGATTTTTAATACACAGTCACAAAGTTGTTCACAATTGGATTTCAGTCATACAATATCCCGTCACCCATCCCTTCACCAGTGCACATTTCCCACCAGCAGTGACCCCAGTTTCCCTCCTGTCCCTCATTCCCCTCATAGAAGCTCTGTCTGCTTCTATGGAAACACACTCTCTCTCTCTCTCTCTCTCTCTCTCTCTCTCTCTCTCGCTCTCTCTCTCGCTCCGCTCTCTCGCTCTCTCTCATTCTCACTCATTCTCACTCCTATTTTCTTTCCTTTTTGGGAATTATGGTTTGCAGTACAGATACTGAAAGGTTATCAGGTATGTCCCTTTATCTACTTTCTACACTGAGATCCTATCCAAAAGGATCATTCCCAACTATCATTGTTAAACTGTTTTCTTCGCTATCCTAACTGCCCTTCACCAGACTCTCTGTGGCAAACTTCCAACCATTGACCAGTTCTCCTGGCCCCCTGTTTTCCCTGGCCTTGGATATTAATATATGTCTATATACATATATATATAAATACATTTATATGTATATATAAAAGGATATTAATTATATATAATTATTATAGACAAAATTATATTATATATAAAACCTAAACTATATATATAATCATATAATATATAATTATATCACTTGTCATTTGTATCACTTGTCTTCCCATTGTTCATCTATTTACTAAAGCGGGCACCAGTAACATCTCTGTACGTTCTGTCACATGCCAGTGTAGCCCAAGGGCATCTGCTCACTCCAGAAACACGAAGAAACCATTCATATATAATTATATATAAAAGGATATTAATATATATCCCACATTTTTTTTTGCTTTTTTGGCAATGCTCAGGGGTTACTGAGCTCTACACTTAGGAATTACTCCTGGCACTGTTCAGGGGAACATACAGGATGCAGGGGGATTGAACCTGGGCCGGCATGGGCCGGCCGCGTGCAAGGCAAAGCGCCTACCCGCTGGACTATCACTCCGGCCCTATATCCCACAAATTAATGCAGTCATCCTATATCTGCTGTTCCTCTCCTTCTGACTTAGCATGATACTCTCCATATCCATCCATGTATAAACATATTTCATGACTTCATTTTTCCAAACAGCTGTATAGTATTCTGTTATATAGGTATACCATAGTTTCTTTACCAGTGATCTGTTCTCAAGCACTCGAGTTGCTTCCAGATTCTGGCTATTCTGAATAGTTCTGCAATGAACATAGAAGTGCAGATGACATTTCTGTTGTGTGTCTTTGGGTTCCCAGGGTATATTCCCAGAGAGGTACTTCTGGGTCAAATGAGAGCTCAATTTCTAGGTTTGTTTGTTTGTTTTTTCACAAATGTCCATATCTTTTTCCAAAATAGCTGGACGAGTCAGCATTCCCACCAACATCAGCACTGGTTGTTGTTCTTCTTTAAGATGTGTGCCAATCTCTGTGGTGTGCAATGGTATCTCATTGTTGTTTTGATTTGTATCTTCCTGCAATGAAGAACATTTTTTCTTGTGCCTTTGGTCATTCAAATTTCTTCTTTGAGGAAGTTTCTGTTCATTTTCTTTCCCCATATTTTGATAGAGTTGGATATTTTTTCTTATAAAGTTCTACCAGAGTCTTATATAACTTTGATAGTAACCGCTTATCTGATGGGTACTAGGTAAATAATGTTTTCTATTCCATCGGCTTTATGTATCTTATACACCATTTCTTTTGAGGTGTGCAGAAGCTTCTCAGTTACAGATAGTCCCATTTGTTTATCTTTGCTTCCACTTGCTTGGTCAGATGTGTTTCATCTTTGAAGATGCCTTTAGCTTCAATGCCATAGAGGGTTTTACCTATATTTTCTTCCTTTTTTTTATATGTATCTGCCCCATGTTCCCAGCACCACTTGTTGAAGAGGCTTTCCTTGCTCATATTTTTTGCTCTTTTATCAAAGATTAAATGATCGTCTATTTGAGGGTCTGTGTCAGAATATTCAGCTGTATTCCATTGCTCTGCAGGTTTGTCTTTATTCCAATATCATGCTGTTTTAACTACTACTGCTTTGTACTACAGTTCTAAGTTGGAGAAGGTGATGCCTCCCATTTTCTTTTTTCCCAAGGATTGCTTTGGTTATCATTGGGGTTTTATTGTTCCATATGAACTTCAGAAGCATTTGATCTATTTCTTTGAAAAAAAAAGTCATGGGTATGCTTATAGAGCTTGCACTGAATTTATACAATACTTTGGAGGAGTATTTCCATTTTGAAAATGTTATTTCTCCCAATTCACAAGCGATGGATGTGTCTCCATTACCTCGTGTCCTCTTTTTTCTTGGAATAGCATCAAAATTTTATAACAGAGATAGTAAAGTTAGTTTATTTCCAATAAAAATATACTACATGGGGCCAAAGAGATTGTAAGCCAGTAAAGCATTTATCTTGCATGCAACAACCTCGGTTTGATCTCTGTCGCCACATATGTTCCCCTGAGTCTTTCAGGAGTAAGCCCTGAGTACAAACCAAAGAATAAGCTCTGAGTACAGCTATGTATGACCCCAAAACAAACTCTGTGTGTGTGCATGTATGTATGTATGTATGTATTCACTACAGAATGACTAAAAAGTTATAGCAATGAAAGAAAGTTGAACTAATTCAGTGTTTCCAAAAGTGAGTGATCCCACCCTGGGGGCTCTGGAATGTTGGGGTGTGGGGTGATAGTAGCCTAAACTGAAATGGGAGGCATTTTCTGTTTGTTTTCTTAAGATAGATTGGGAGGGCACTAAATGAATTTTGTGTGTGTGAGGAGATTGTATGCCAGATAATTTTGGGAAACTAAAATACTAAATAACTAAGACTAAATTTAAAAATTAGGATCAAAGATTGCTGCAAACTTTGTTCTGAACAGATCCCATGGCTGTTTGTTGGGGTGCGCAGGAGAGGGTGTTCAACACTGCTGCTGTGACCGTTTGTTTCTACTGGAGTGTTCTGATCCAGGGGAACCCATGTTCTTTTGCATGACAGATATCGATGGCTTAGAGAGCAGTGCGATTGGGGGGCCAGCTGATGGCCTCTGCTTCCCCAGAGTCTCCCTTCACCCAGGGCAGGAGAATTGATGACTCCACTGTGGCAGGTAACTCCTCAGGTCTTTAGTTTATGAATATGTATGCATTGCATGTGTTCTTTGTAATTCAATCATCCTAGGACGGCTTTCTGTAGTGACACACATGAATTAAGATATTGTCTTGGCAAGAAGAAAATCTGCTGTTGAGGACAACTTAGCCTCACACAGTGGTTGACGCAACATCCATTATTTAGATGCAGAGTGAAAAAAAACTGTTCAGTAGAACTCATTAAACAATGTGGATTGGAGCAGAGCTGCGTACAACTCCATAATTCTAATCTGATGACAGAGAATCTCAGGCCATTCATTACCAGGGTGTTTTTGTTTTGTTTTCTGCTTTTGTCACTAGAAAGTGACCCACGTCCCTTCATGTTCCAGGTGTGGCATTTGCTCGCTACATTCTGGTTGGCTGCTGGAAGAACTTGATCGATACTTTATCAACCCCTCTGACTGGCCGAATGGCCGGAAGCTCCAAAGGGCTGGCCTTCATTCTGGGAGCTGAAGGCATCAAAGAGCAGAACCAAAAAAGAACGCGATGCCATCTGCATGAGCCTTGACGGGCTGGGGAAAGCGGCACGGCTCAGCTGTGCTCTAGGTACAAGGCGGGCAGGGAGGTGCATTATTGAGCCATGGGCTAAGAGAGCCCTGTGGATCACACGGCAAGGAAAGGAATCTTTACAGAGTGATAGGTGAGTGGTCAGTGACGGGAGTAACTGTTTCCTCTAAAGGTGTTGCAGCTAATTGTGCCTCAGCTCTGGCCCAAATGGCAGCAGCCTCCTGCGTACAGGAAGAAAAGGAGGAAAAGGAAATCCAGGAACCCAGTGATACCATAGCACAAGGTAACACCACACATGCTTACTCTTGTGTGAGACACTGCACGTAACTACCCCTGAGCATGCGATCCCACTGGAACACAGGCTGGGCTCTGCTATGGCCGACCACCCCCCACCCCCCACCCCCACCCCCACCCCCCCACCCCCCCCCCCCAAGTGCTTGCACCAGACGCTTTTGGAGGCGACACCTGGCGGCTGAGAGGCGTCCTGTAGGACCCCAGGCTCCACCTGGCTGATCTAGTCACACCCCCTCCTCACCTTACCACGGGCTCCTCTGCATCCAGATTTGAAGGCCAGGCCCTTGGAAACGGAAAAGAGAGGGGCCAGCTTTCTGGAACAGGGCCACAAAGCAGAGAGAAGAAATCCACAGAGGAGGCTCAGGAAGACTTTGCTCTTATTAGACAAAATGTTGAGTCTTGGGAACTCAACATAGGGTTGGTTTTTAACTTACTTGAATCATTGAGTCAGTGAGGCAGATAATTATCTGGATACAGGGAAAGAAGCCAGCCTTCCTAATAGCCATGGATGATAAATGGCCGACAGCAAAGAGAGTACTAGAAATCAGAACAGCTCCCCTAGGTCCCCAGTGTTAATGAAAGAGTAGCAAAATTTTACAGAATATGCACCAAGATAAATTACATGTAAAGTTCTTAACTGGCCAGAGAAAAGGCGTAAAGGTCTGAGTGCACACTTTGCACGTTGGAGCCCCAGATTCCATCCCCAGCACCTTATGGCCTCCCCTTGGTACTACCAGAGATACAAGGCTCTGCCAGGTGTGCCCCCCCTGAAAACTAACAAGACAATCCACTAAAGGGGCTACAAAACCAGAACTCATTCACAAATTATATACAAGTAAAAGTAGGATTAGTATAAAGGCACGAGACAAATTATACCTTTCTTCAAATGAGATCTCCTTTACAACAGGCATACAGTTCAGCCTCCTCTGGCATGAAGAGGCTGCGTTTGTGCGTTCTGGATCATCACTTGGTTATCCCAGCAGACCTGCCTCTCTGGCTTGAAACCTTTATTCAGGAAGAAAGGAAGAATGCCATTTGGCCCCTGCCTTTCCAGTGTGAATTATTGACATCTTAAATGTCCCTTTGCATTCTTTCTCATTGGTCTCCCAGCAGAAAAAGAAAAATAAATAAATATATATGAATATATATTGATCACTTGATCACTTGATCACTTGAATCCCGTTATTCATCGATTTTCTCAAGCGGGTGCCAGTAACATTTCCATTGGACCCTATCACGTGCCAATGTAGCCCAATGGCATCTGGTTGATTCAGGAATATGAAGAGCCTCAAATCGTTCCTTCAGGGTCTTTACAAGGAAGTCTGACCATCTTGTAGGTGGGCGGCCATGTGATATTTTGACATCCCATGGGATCCAGTTGGTAATGGCTCTAGTCCAGCGGTTGTCTCCAAATCGCATTACATGTCCAGCCCATCTGATTTTCGATGCCTTGGCAAATAAGACAGCATCCCTGATTCTGGAATAGCGATGGAGGTCAGAACTCTGGATTCCTTCCCTCACTTGAGTGAGGCGTGATATTCCAAGCATAGCTCTTTCGATTCCTCTCTGGGAGACCCGAATAGCATTCTCATCCTGCTTTCTTAGGACCCAGGTCTCTGAGGCATATGTTAATGCAGGGAGAATGGTGGAGTCAAAGAGATGTGCCCGGAGCTGGAGGTTCTTTGTCCTTTTAGCTATTTCTTCGATGTATATATATACTATTTGAATATCATAACCTTACTGAGAGAACTAGTCTACTAATTTTTATTATAAAGTAGCTATCAGGTCGGTGTTCATACATACGGTGCTTTAGCTACCCATCAACACTTAACCTGAAATAAAACTTTCAGATGCCAGGAGCTCTGTATTCTCAGTTTGGAAATACAGGGGCCAGGAGAAGTCCTGGGATCAAGGGGGCTCTAGCTAAGCTCAGCCTCTGAAGCCCACCTATACTTCTTTGCCAGACCAGGAGTTAGCCTGGAGGAACTGCACCACCAGCTCAGGATACAAGCTACAGAGCTGGGGTCACAGTGTCCATGAGGCCCTATGGGCTGGGCAGGCAGCAGGGTCAACCACAGGAGCCAGCCTGCGTTTGAGGAGCTGCCTTCAACATCTCCATATTTCCCCTTTGCCTTTGTAGAGAAGCACCTTCTTTCCTTTCACCCTCTTGCCTCCCCAACAACCTCATCACACTGTTGATTTCATGACTGTCTTTCTGGTGCAGTGAAGCTGAAAGTGGAGCAGAAGCTGGAGCAGATCGGGAAGCAGCAGGGGGTGTGGCTGCACACCGCCCACGTCTTGTGCATGGACGCCATCCTCAGTGTGGGCCTGGAAATGGGCAGCCACAACCCAGACTGCTGGCCACATGTGTTCAGGTAGCTACCGGTGCCCACCCTCTCCTGGACCCCGCCCTTTTCTTGAGAACTTGGTGAACAGGGCGAGGTGTCTAAGCCAAGGCGTGTCATACTTCAACTGTGCCATACTTAAACTGGGACTCAATAAACTCCAAATGAGAATTTTAAAAAAGAAGCTGGAATCAGGTATTTTGGAGAACCAAGTGACAGACTTAGAAAACTATGAATAATCTACTGAAGTTAAGAGTTAAGAAATTAAGAAATTAAGGCAGTTGTATCTTGCCAAGAGAGAAAAAGTGGATTTCTTAAAAAAAATCATGACTGGCAGAAGGCTATCAAAGAGGATTGTGTAGATCTGAAAGGCGGCTGTGGTGTGAGGAAGAACCCCTGAAATTCCTGAAATGAAGCCCTGAGATGCCGTAGTGCTTTAAATCAATGAGGGACCAATAAAATAAATAATGCAGTGCCAAGGAGGCAGTACAGAGGTTAGATCCTTGTCTTTCGTGTGGCTGACCCTTGTTCAATCCCCTGACACCACATTTGGTCCCTTAAGCATTATTGAGCCAGGAGAGCCAGGAGTGAAACCTTAGCACAGAGCCAGGAGTAACCCCTGAGCACTATCAGTGTGGCCTTAAAACTACCCCAATAATAAAATACATAATAAATAAGGTCATGCATCACTATATGTTTTCTAGCATCTACATTTAAAGAAGGGCTTTTGGTAGTTCTTCAGATGCGTAAATATACAAGGCTGGCATTTCATTTAGCGAGATAAAGAATAGCACATGGTGAGTATGAAAGACAGACCAGAAACTTAGCTCTAAGCTTTGCACCCGAGTGAAAAGAACCCCCTAATCCACAATTCACATCTGTGCAACAGAGGCCGGCTCCCCGTCCTCATTCTGCAGAGCCAAAATGCAGGGTATATGGAGCCCAGATATGACCTGGTGATCCATAAGTGTGGATTATGGGCGAGGACAGTCTCAGTAGGGACTCAACATCCCAATAGCCTTGTTCTGGGATGAGGCAAACAATCTTGGTCCCACACTCTACTGAAAACAGTCTGGAAGTTGGCAGTTGTGCCGTTGGTTTGACTGTTCTTCATGTTGATCGTGATAAGGGGACCTTCCCATCCCAACTCCCAGCCTCAGAGATATGGAGTTATGAGGAGCAAGTAGATGCGGCTGGTCAAAGTCCTGAGTCCCACAAGCATGTGGTCTTTTAATCATAAGCCCATGCGTCCCGGGACCCCAAAGTTAGGAGGTGCTTCCCAAGACTGAACGGGAGCACCAGTGGAGAGACAGAAGGCCCTCCAAAAAAGCTCACTCCCACCACCCATGGACAGTTAGTCTGGGTGTATTGCCGTCCACTTTCCTCCCAGCATGGAGTAAGTGACTGAGATTTTCTTACGCCCTTTCAGGCTGGCTAGTCCAACAACAGTCAGTTGCTGAGGTAGAGAGGAGGGAGAGGTGACAGCAGGGAGCCGAATTGCCTGTGTTCTCCCAGGGAAGGTGTATGTAGCTGCCTCACAGCTGGTTGTGCATCACTCTCCCTAGGGTGTGTGAGTACGTGGGCACCTTGGAGCACACCCACTTCAGCGACGGCACCTCGCAGCCCCCCTCTGACCATCAGCCAGCCCCAGAAGGCTTCGGGAGGTGCTGGGCTGCTGGGGACCCCGAGGGTGAAGACTCAGCCCAGGAGCAGAGCCTGGAGCAGGAGAATTCGCTGAACATGGCGCCTGTCCTCCAGCCTCCTGTCCATCCAAGAGCTCATCAGGGAAGGCAGCCGAGGCCGGGCCCTGGACTTCCGCGGTGGCAGCCTCATGACAGGGAGCAGTGCCGCCAAGGCTGTGCTCACGCTGTCCACCAGGCCGACAGGTGTGTGACCCGGCTCCTACCCCCCACCTGCTGGCAGCCTGCATGCATCATTGTGGCTCCAGCTTGTCTGGGGACACTTGGTCAAGTTCAAGAGTGTGAACTTGATTTCACTGTTTGATTTCTTTTCCTACTGTTTATCCCCAGCTCCCACACTAGAAAGGAACTGCTTTCTGTTGACTAAGTGGAGGCAGGTACCCGGGATAAAACTAGTACTTCATGATCTCAGGCTACTTCCAACTTCTGCCTGAGCCCCCTGTCTTTAACAGTAAATGGAGCCATAGGGCTGGGCAAATAGCCAAAGGGCTGAGCTCATGCCTGGATCTCCTGTGGCCTCCTGGGTTCACTCAGGTGAAGCTCTGTGGCCCCCAGCATTTCTGAAGAAACTGCCCTCCCCCACCCCACCCACACACACCCCACCATAAATAGTCATAGAGCAGTTCTGTCAGCACAGTAGTAAGGGTAAATTAATTAGAAACTATAAACATTTTTGGAGCGAAACTTGGCAAATAGTAAAAATCAACTACATTTACAAAAACGTTTTAAAATCCCATGCCCCATACTGACATTTATTGATTTCCACCAGGTACATTAAAGTTGAGGGGAAAAAGCAACATGTATCCCAACTGGGGTGCGAGTGAACTCCCTGGGCAGACCCCGATTAGAAACTGACTGACAGGGCATGTTTGCTTGAGATGTTCCCGACGCTCTGGTTTTTCATCCCCAAATACTACAGTATCACCTCGCTCTTTGCTTTCTTCACACATTGCAGTGTTCACTCATCTAGAAAGCAGCTTCCAAGGTGGGGCTGTAAGTCATTGTTTTCCTACCTAGTAAGAAATGAAGCTCAGACTCTAAATGGTATCAAAATAGAAATCATAAAGTATTTGGAAATATATACAAATACAAATGATTGAAATATATATTTCAATAAAAATACAAATATACATATATATGTATGTATATTTGTATTTGTTTCCATTCCAGTCTTAAGACTTGTATGTGTGTTTCATGTTTCCTCTTCTGGGTCAGAGAGAGTTAGTGCAGCAGGAAGGGCACTTGCCTTGCACGCGGTGCAAGGCAAGATTCATGCTTGCACCCAGATTCAATCCCCAGAACCTCACATGGTCTCCTGAGCCTGCCAGGAGTGATCTCTGAATGTAGAAACAGATATAAGCACTGAGGTCAGGCATGACCCCCCAAAAATACAATAAAAGATCTATATTTTCCTTCTGTTACTGAATTGTATTGGAGACACTGTCCCGTACCCAGTCCAGGTTACCCGCATGGGAAAGGCTGTGGAGTGGCTGTGGAGTTGGAGGCCAGACGGGAGGATGCCATGCACAGTAGTAGGGAGACCCTCTCCCCTTAGTCTGCACATAGCTGCAAACCCAGATTTCAGCCGTCCCTTCCACTTGCCAGTGCCCTGCGTCCTATCCTCCCCATCTCCTTCTTCTATAAGTGCCTGAATTCAGCTAACAGGAAGACAGAGAGTGCCTACAAAGTCCAATGTGTTGGGCAGCTGTCATACCATCTGAGCCTCACAACTTCTAGGGGATTCTAAAGCAGTTCCTTGAACTGTAAGGGGTGGGAAAGTGAGATCATACCAATCTGGATTTACTTTGCTTTCACCACCCCACCCCCCAGAGCACCCACCATTTTAGCCCAACAAAGGTCTCAATGAACTTACTGAGTTTTTTTTTAATCCAGTACAGCCAATGAAATGGGAGGCGAATTTGAACGATTCCTTTCCAGTTATTCTGTTTCTAGGAATAAGCTTTTTGGTATCTTTTAGATCCTTTCTACATGTTTGATGCATGCCTCCCATGGCCTAGTTAGCTCATGAGGACAGAAAGATTTTTTTCTGTAATATGCTCTGTGCCCTTCAGATTAAAAATCTCCTGGGGCCAGAGCAATAGCACAGTGGGTAGGGCATTTGCCTTGCACACAGCCAACTAGAGTTCAATCCCCAGAATCTCATATGGTCCCCTGAGCACCACCAGGAGTAATTCCTGAGTGCAGAGCCAGGAATAATCCCTGTGCATTTCCGGGTATGACCCAAAAAAAAGCAAAAATAAAGTAAAATAAAATAAAATCTCCTAATTCAAGAAGACTTGTACACAACAGTAGCTGCCATACTGCTATTGTCCATTACAGTGTTTATTCAACATCTTTATTAATCACATTGAACAGAATAACCATAATCCTTCTACCATAATCCTTCTGAACTAACATACTTAGTTCAGTTACATCCAAGTAGCACGTTTATTTCACCCAGGCTCTTTGAAGATGCTACGGATAAGTTGAACCTCACAGCGTTGGGAGGTTTCCTTTACCAGCTGAAGAAAGCCTCCCAGTCCCAACTCTTCCACTCTGTCACGGAGACAGTGGACTACTCTCTGGCCATGCCAGGTAAGGCTCTCCCTGAAGAAATGACCACAAGGTTTGCAGTCCAAGTCCAAATCTCAGCCCCCTAGAGAACTGCTGGGTATAGCCCGGATACCTGCACTTCCAGGCGTGGCCCTGTGGCCTGAAGCAACACGGGCCACTAGCAACTCCACATCAACAGGTCTGAGCAATGAGCCTTCATACCCATCCCAGTGGGCCCTGTATTGTCAGGAGGTCCTGGGAGTATTTCCTGGGAGGGCCTCCCCCCCCAATAACAAAGCACGGTTTGTACTTATCCTGGACAGTCTTATGGACATGGGGAGCCAGAGAGGAAAGTGAGCCCCGAGTCCCTCTCTTGTGAACCCACACTGAGTGGAGCTACTGGCTGAGCCCAGTTCTTGGCTGTTTCATCCTCTGCTTTTGACTATATCACATCATTTTTGAGTCTGCACCTTCTAGCTTTCTGTCTTGCCTTCCTTGTAGGAGAAGTAAAATCCACCCAGGACAGCAAAGTGCCCTCCACCTGTTCCGCCTGGGGACGCCATGCTGAGGATCGTGCGGAGCAAGGCCCGGCCCCTGCTGCACGTGCTGGCGCTGCTGGAGCCTGGTGGCCCCGCACCTGGTGGAGGTGAGCAGGGGACGCCCAGGGAGCCGAGCTGCACCAGTGTCCAGCAGACTGTCCCGACCCCTCTCAGACCCCAAAGTTCCCTGATCAGACCTTTGCGGCAGTGGACACACCACTTCCCGGTCAGTGCTCCTTGAGCCCACACTGATCCTCCCGCTTTATAATTATTAGTAGATAGTTTAGCTAGTAGCACTTCCCTTGTCATCCATGAGTCGAACAATGTCTATTGTTCCTGCCAATCCCTTTCCAGAGCTCAGTTTACCAGGACAGAGCCTTCGGAGTTGAGGAAGCATTTGTGCTGGTTTCCCTACAAAAAATTAACCCGCCAGCCCTTTCCACTCTCCAAAGCAGAGCAGCCCATGTGCTGAGGTATGGGCCACTTTCCCTCAAGCACCTCCGTGGGCAATGGCCGGCTGCAACTGAAGGGGTTTATTACTGTGGTTGCATTGCGGTTTTTGAATTTTAATTCATTCATTTTTACTGGGGTAGTGTAGTTCACGGTGGTATTGAAGGCATTGATTTATAGTGGCGGTGCTGCTACATCAGCCCACCACCGGTGTTTAGGACCCTCCACCGTTTGTGCCTTATCCCCGCTACCCCGCTAACTTCCCCTGTTCCAGCCTCCTCAGTTCCACATTCTGATATTATCCCAGGGTTTTACTCCACTGGGGTCTTCTAACCCTTTGCTTTATTTCCTTATATTCTACTTATGAGCAATATTCATGAATATTTAACATGGCATACAATCCCATCCAAGCTGCAGCAAACTACACATTTTCACCTTTTCTCACAGATGAGTCGCATTCCATTTTGTATATATTCCACGTGTATACTCATAGATAAAGAAATTTTGAAATTATTATGAAATGGATTAGAAAGCGTAAAAATATCACGCTGTTTTGAAATGGTATTTTTTCTTGTAAATTCTTCAGTGCTTTTAGTAGGGATATATCATGAAATAAAGTATTTGAGGGTAATTTTTTATTGGTTCTTTTTGAGGTGGCCACATATGGCTCTGCTCAGGGCTTACCCTGACTGTGCTCAGGGATCATCCTGGCTGTGCATGGGGGGCAGTGTGGGGTGCAGGAAATAAATCCAGGTCAGCAGCACGCAAGGTAAAACACCTTTGCTGCTGCATTATCTCTGCCGCTCATTGTGGGAAATTTAAGTCACTAACCTGAGAACATTTTAGCAAGGAAAGAAGTAGAAAAGAATCATTTACTTATGGGCAAACTATGTATCAGTTATCATCAAGCTCACCCAAAGCCTAGAAACAGCTGTTTATTTAGCTCACGCTTCTCTGGATCATAAACTTAAGCAGGGCGCAGCTGGGCTGAGGCAGTCTGGGCTAATCTGAGCTGGCCTTACCTGTACACTTGTGGCCAGCTGGTGCAAAGACCACATTCCAGTTTCACGGTGGCCCTGGGAGGGAAGTGTGGACAAACAAGCCTCCCCCCGTCATCGCTCATCCTTCGATGAACCCTGCTCATCAGATGACTGTTCTGGGGGGTCCAGAGGAAAGCAAGGGCAACCCCCTGAACCCCCTACTTTCCATTCACTTCTTAGATAATGTTTCCTGCCATTCTGCTGTAATGCCAAGCACACATCCCAGCTCACGGTCAGTGTGCAGGGGCTCTCTGCTAGAATGGACAGCACAAACTCTGAACCAGTGAGAACTTCAGGGTATGATCAGCGCAGTCTCTGAGGGGCACATCACCCTTCTGACCTTTCTACCTTTGGATGTTGGCTAAGACCGAGACCACAGGCAGCTCTAATACTAGGTTCAACTGTCGATCCTACACCCCGAGAAAACTGTTTACGCTACAGAAGAATAAAGAATAAAGAATGACCTGACATTCCCAGGTCAGCAGAGAATGAGTCTTTATCCAAACACATGACGTGGAAATTACAGTGGTGTCCAATTAGTGGGTCAAATGATTAAAAATGCCATGTGGTGTGCTCTGCTCCTCTGTATGAACAGAAGCGCTTCTGAGTAGAATCGCTGCCTCTGTTACCCCCTAGAACGAAGCAGGGAGGAAAGCCTTGAGCATGGGAGCTCTTGTCCTGACACCCTTCCCTGCATGCATTGCAGGCTGCCTGCCATAAGGAGAGACACGTGTCCCAGAAGGCTGTTTCCTTCATCCATGACATACTGACGGAGGTGCCACCGACTGGAACGAGCCGCCTCACTTCCACTTCAATGAGGCCCTCTTCCGCCCTTTGAGCGCATCATGCAGCTGGAGTTGTGTGGTGAGGACGTCCAAGACCAGGTGTGTGTGTGTGGGGGGGGGACTCAAAGGAAATATCAGCGCTGCCTGGGGAAAAACCAATGGTTACTGGGTTGAGGCGGGGGCGGCAAGTGTCTTGCAGCTTCTCTCCCAAGAGACAGGAGACCTAGAGACAGAAATTTTGTTGAAAATAAAAAAAAAGACAGGCTGGAGCCATAGTACAGTGACTAAAGTACTTGCCTTGCATACAAGCAGACCAGGGTTCATTCCCTGGCACCCTATATGGTTCACTGAGTCTGTAAGGAGTGATCCTGAGCTCAGACCCAGGATTAAGCCCTGAGCACCACCCAGGGTAGCCCCAATCAGAAAATAAAGAAAAGTTTAGAAAGAAAAATGAGGGACTGGGTGATAGCACAAGCAGGTAGGACATTTCCCTTGCACATGGCTGACCCAGGTTCCATCCCCGCATCCCATATGATCCCCAAGCACTGCCAGGAGTAATTCTAGAGTGCAGAGCCAGGAGTAGCCCCCGAATATTTCCGGGTATGACCCAAAAAAGCAAAGAGAGAGAGAGACAGAGAGAGAGAGAGAGAGAGAGAGAGAGAGAGAGAGAGAGAGAGAGATTTTAGAGATTAAGTTGAGAGCCGCCTGGAGGCAGCAGCCAGTATCGAGAGAGATTTCTGATGATGACTTCCCTGTTGTCCCCAGCCACAGAGCAGAATTCATAGTCAAGGTGCAGATTCCTCATTTAAAAATTAATAAATCATT